>JAJIBD010003293.1:0-87642 GCA_021461705.1 Cryptotis parvus | reverse complement strand
GCAGTTACAGACCACATGCATAACTACTCTTTTTATCTGAAGGCATAAACCTAGGTATGCCACTACTTTTCAATGCTCATGATCTCATACCACTCATCAATTAAGATATTCCAGAGAGCTACAGATTTTTGATACAGAATACAAACTCTCACAGTATGGCCAAACAAATCACTATCTACTGACCAGCGCTTGTATCTGAAGTGGAACCTGATCACTAGGCAATAAGCTCATTAAGTATAGGATAACGTGCACAAAAGGCTTTTCTTAACTCCAAAGAAAAACAAAAATTAAGTAAAGTTCACTAGTATCACAGCAAAAGTAGTTTCAAATATATGCAGTGACTGCAATAGTGTCCTTTCTGAGAAATAAGGGGAGATAACAAAAGCTTATTTAACTATGAGGACGTTGAATGAGAAAATCTCTTAATGGGGACCTCACCATTAACTCTCGTTTCAATCAACAGAGATTTGTACGGGGGTTGTGAAGGGAAAAGCACACAAATTTCTGGTCCAGAAATGTTCCAACTGTAACTTGTGATCATAAACACCAAACACTTTCTGTGTAAATTCTAATACCCATATTCTTTAAATATAAACGTCTGAGCACAAATGGTTGCTGAAATAGGTCATTTGTTTAATGTCATACAGGAACTGAATCACTGGACTAAAATGATTGAAGTTTCGTGTGAGTTCACATTCTAAAGTTGTCCATTTTAAACATTCATGAAACCTTGACAGGGGCAGTTGTGACGGCATGGTGCAAACTATACTATAAAGTTCACCGGTTAAGAGCACTGGAGCAGGGTGTAAACCAGGCAGGGCGTTTGCCTTGCATGTGGTCAACAGGGATTAGATCCCTGGCATCCCATATGGTCTCCCGAGCACCTCCAGAAATGATTCCTGAGTGCACAAACAGAAGTAACCCCTGAGCATCACTGGGTGTGATCCAAAAAAGTAAATAAAGTACCAGTTAGGTGTTTAGATTTGTTTTGGGAAGAGAGCACAATAATTAGAAAAAATATGTAATACTCATATATATTCACACTAACTACTAACTATGTATGTATGTATATATATATATATGTGTATATATATATATATATATATATATATATATATATATATGGCATGGCAGAGTCTAGCAAGCTACCCATGTCGTATTTGATATGCCAAAAACCAGTATAGATTCATTCCCATGACCTGAAGGAATGGTTTGAGGCTCTTCGTGTTCCTGGAGCGAGCAGATACCCTTGGGCTACACTAGCACACTAAAAGGACTAAGGAGATGTTACTGGTGCCCGCTCAAGCAAATCAATGAACAACAGGAAGACAAGTGAAGTGATACAAGTGATGGTGCAATATACGATATATATATATATATATATATATATATATATATATATATAATATAAATACACATATCATAAATGTATATTTATGGTACATGTGTATATGGTCCATATGTGCATATATTGCACCATGCCGTATATATTCATATTTAGTGAGAATACGAAAGCAGGATGAGAATGCTATTCGGGTCTCCCAAAGAGGTATCAAAAGAGCTATGCTTAGAATATCACGCACCACTCAAGTGAGAGAAGGAATCCGGAGTTCGACCGACCTCCGTCCGCTGTTCCAGAATCAGGGACGCTGTCATGTTTGCCAAGGCATCGAAAATCATGGGCTGGGCATGTAATGCAATTTGGAGGCGACCGCTGGACAAGAGCCGTTACTGACTGGATCCCAGGGAATGTCAAAAGATCACGTGATCGCCCACCTACAAGATGGTCAGACTTCTTTATCAAGACCCTGAACGGTTTGAGTCTCTTCGTATTCCTGAAACAATCAGATGCCACTGGACTACACTGGCATGTGACAGGGTCAAACGGAAATGTTACTGGCGCCCGCTTGAGCAAATCGATGAATAATGGGATGTCAAGTGATCAAGTGATCAAGTGAGAATATATACATGTATATGTGTGTGTACACACACATATGCACAGGAAGGATAGGGTGAATATAGCAGCAAAATATTTTTCACTTTCCTAGCTTGATATGTAAGCCTCAGTCAACTATAATGAACTTAAATGATTATTTTCATCACAATTCTCAATTGTCTGAAAAAAAGTATTTCAAGATGAGGTCAGGATGAGTTATTTCTGAGGAGAAAATTTCTTAAAATATCTTGAAATTAGGGCCGGGCGATAGCCCAGCGGTAGGGCGTTTGCCTTACCGGCTGGCCCATGCCGGCCTGGGTTCGATCCCGGCATCCCATATGGTCCCCCGAGCACCGCCAGGAGTGGTTCCTGAGCGCAGAGCCAGGAGTAACCCCTGAGCATTGCCGGTGTGACCCAAAACGCAAAAAAAAAAAAAAAAAAAAATATCTTGAAATTAGAAAATACCCCCTCAAAAAAAGAGATCATACAACACTGTAAGGAGGATTAAAAAAAAAGTCATTCCAAAGCACTCACAAAATTTAACAACAAAAAAGCCAATGACCACATCCCACATGAGGCAAGGAGATGAATGAATACTTTCTCAAAGATGATGATATATGGATGGCCAACAGGCAGATAAAATAGTGCTCATCGCCACTCATGATTAGGGGCAATATTAACAACACTGAGATATCATCTCCTGCCAGTGAAAATGACAAATCTGGACAAGTCTGGAAACAGCCAGAGCTGGTGGGCGCGGTGAGGCAGGACCCTCGTCCACTGCCGCTGGGAATGCTGTGTTTGGCTCAGCCTCTCTGGGAAGCAATGAACAGGCCCACCCAAAAAAGAAAAGAAAAATATAGTAACAGACTTCCCGAACAACCCAGCCAACCCACCACAATACCACTTCTAGGCATCTCTGCCCCGAACACAAAGACATTAACTCAGAAGGGTATATGCACACCTATGGTTATCACACACTTAGTATAATAGCCAAGATAAAGAAACGCTCCAACTGCCCAGCCATACATGAATGGATCAAGATGCTAGGGTCTCCATCCCCAGTATGCCACATTCCTGATTCCTGAGTGTGGAGTCAGGAGTAACCCCTGGGCACTTCTAGGTGTGGCCCCAAAACCAGAACAATAAATTGTAGTACATATACACAATGGAATACAATGCAGCTCAATTTGTTGTGGGGGAAATAAAGACCCAATTTATCCTGACACGAATGAACCTAGAGGATATCAGACTAAGTAAAGTCGGCCATGAAAAATACAGATAGACCGGAATGATCTCACTAATAGGTAGGACTTGCAGATATACAGCAAGGTAGCACCAAAGGCCATCCACTTCAGACCCACAGCTGCGCTGCTCGGCCGGTCCCATGTGGGAAGCAACCCATGGAGCTGACCTCCTGGTAAGAGGCTCGGCCAGCCCCTGGCCAAGTCCAACATTGCTCCATGGGTTTGCTCTCATGAGCAGGGGAGAGACCATGCTGGCCCGACTCGGAGTGGAGTTTGGGGCCCTGCCCTTTCCTCTGCCTCCATGCCAGTTGCCCCGGAAGAGAAAGACCCACCCACGCCAGACCCACAGGTCCCTTGGCGTATTTTTGAAGGATGCTGATTTTAGCATAAGGTTCTTCCCAAGTTCTTTCACATTTATACATAGTAAACAGTTCTACACAGGTTTTAACTTATACCAGTAAGCCCTGCAAGAAGCCAGAGCAAACTACACATCATGCAGTTAGTCATTCTCAACATCCAGACTCCATAGTTCCTCAGAGCTGTATCCAAGAGAAAAACCTGATCTTCCCCCCTTTAAGTTTCATCAGTAAATGCTCGAGTTGAGAGCCTTCAATTGAGACTATACCACCTACACGGTAAAGCCTGGCAAGCTACCCGTGTTTTAATTACCAGTTATGACAAAAACTAGTAACAATTATGGACCTCAGTTCCATGACCTGAAGAATGGTTTCAGGCTCCTCCTGTCCCTGGAGCAAGCAGATGCCCTTGAGTTACATTTGCTTGTGACAGGACTAAGTCACAAGCAAGTGTAACCCAAGGGCATCTACTTGCTCCATGGACTAGGAGATGTTACTAGAGTCCAATCGAGCAAATCAATGAACAATGGGAAGACAGTGATACAGCAACAAAGGGTCAAAGGCAACACAACAGGAGAACTGATCCACACAAGTTAGTTGGGGTGGGGTGAAAGGGAAGGGTATGAGGGTCCTTGGGGGGGAGGGAGGTACACTGGGGGATGGGGTTGAAATTATGTGCATGAGAAAACGTTGTAACAGTATTGTAAATCACAGAATGCAACCAACTTTGGGGTTGGAGCATAGCACAGCAGGTAAGGCGTTTTAGCCTTGCAAGCGGCCGACCTGGGTTCAATTCCCTGGCATCCCATAAGGTCTCCAGAGCACTGTCGGAGTAAATCCTGAGTGTAGAGCCAGGAGTAACCCCTGATCATTGCTGGGTATGACTCAAAAAAAAGAAAGAAAGAAAAAAAAAAAAAAAAGAATGCAACCAACTTAAAAAAAAAAAAAAAAAAAAAAAATTCTGATTTGTGGGAGAAAAACATCTCCTTTTTTCTAAAGCCACTGAAAAGTCCCTGAGTGAGCCGCTTCAAGGTCAAACATACAAAGAAGAAGCAAAGCAGAAGCAGGCCCTCTGAGTGATCCACTCTAGGGGCTTGGCAAAGACAAAGAGCCATAAACATCACAAAGTTACAACAGGAACAGGGACACATTATCAGGCTGCTTGACCGTTCAGGAACAAGGTCACAGACACAATTAGTAAATGTCTGTATGGCACTTAAAACAAATTTTATTAATCACCAATTGTACCGATTACTGTGTGTTAGTAACACTGTATATATTAAATGATGCCTTTTGTGACTGTACAAAAGCTCTGGAAGAATTGTACGGGGACTCAACTCATCCTGGTGACAGCCAGGTGGATCCTCATGCACAAATAAACCGGCGGCCCTTCCTCTTATCTCTCCAAGCGCAAAATCTTCCTTGCTCAGATTTCTCTAACAAATAGTGTGACAGGGTAAGATTCTTCCCCACCCCCTGGCAGAAAGGCAAGTCTAATTCACTTTCAAAATTATTTCACAAAACTATGAAGCTTTTAAAATATTTTTCAAGGAGGGGCCTGAGCGATAGCACAGCGGTAGGGTGTCTGCCTTGCAGACCCGGGTTTGATCCCCAGCATCCCATATGGTCTCCCCAAGCACCGCCAGGAGTAAGTACTGAGTACAGAGCCAGGAGTAACCCCTGAGCATTGCCGGGCATGACCCAAAAAAGAAAAGAAAATTAAATAAATATTTTTCAAGGGACCAGAGCAATAGCACAGCAGGGAGGGCATTTGCCTTGCCTGGAGCCAACCCAGGTTCGATCCCTGGCATCCCATATGGTCCCCAAGCACTGACAGTAATTCTTTTTAAGTACAGAGGTACAGAGCTGGGACTAACCTCTGAGCATTGCCAGGTGTGACCCAAAAAAGCAAATATATATATATATGTATATATATATATATATATATACATATATATATAATATTTTGCAAGGAAGAACTCTTTAAGTTGACCAATGGCACTGAGCAAGGTGAAGTCTTACAACTCACCGCCAGTGAAACTGGAGAAAAGGAAGAAAAACGTCACTGCGGCACAGCAGTGGACCTGGGTTCCCTAACCACGGCACCAGCAACGCCTTCAGGAGGCCAGTCTCCTGGGAGTCCAATGAGAAGAGGCCAGCTCAGACTACTTGTCCTGTTTACCGTATGAATAACTCAATTCCTTTCCAGTTCTCAAAAAAAGTTGCAGCACTACATTCAACTTCTGAGATGCCCACCTCCTCCGCCAAAGCACCTACAGTATTTTCTTCCCTTCCTCTCCTACAAGTACCCTCCTCTCCACCTAGACAATTTCTACTTATCCTCCAGACCTACTCAAATCCCTCTACAAATCTTTAATCCTCAAGCAAAGCTTTAACAGAGCAATCCCTTACATACCTTAAGATCTTTTACAATATTATCCTTAGCCAGTAATACTTAATAAGCACATATCATGTGCCAGAGATAGATCCATGTTTACTCAACCTCTGAACATCTAATCCTCACAAAACCTAGAAGGCAGTTCTATTTTTTACCCATTTTACAGATTAAAATTAAGTCCCATTATCTAAAGAGTAAAAAGTCAGGGGGGAGTGACGAAGCACAGGGGGTAGGGCGTTTATGTTGCGCGCAGCCAACTACAGCCAACTCAATCCTCGGCATCCCATATGGTCCCCATGATCCCCAAAAGTAATTCCCTGAGTGCAGAGGCAGGAGTATCCCCTGAGAATTGCCAGGTGTGACCCAAAAAGCAAGAAAATAAAAAAAGTAGAATTTAAATAAAAGGAATAGAAACAAAGTTCAACAGTATAAAGCAACTAATGGCAATACTTAACATTGCCCTAAAAAAAAAATTTCCTATGACGCTGTGTTCCATTCTCGAAACGAATGGACTTTATTCTCAAGCAGTCACGGATGTTGGGTCTCTTGCTCTTCCCTGCTATTGTCAGCTGCACTATCCAGGGTCATAAAAACGGTTGATGGTTGCTAGACTTCTCACTGCAGTACAGCCAGAAAGGCTCATGCTCGCAGGAGAGGTGGTTCTACCACGGAACCACATCCCCTTCGTGAGCTTGGAAAGGAAGACACAGAAGTTTCCCTCCCGATAAAGATCATGAATTAATTTTCATTAGAAGGAACACTGAGAAATTACTGGTGTACTCTGGTAAAGTAAGAATAGAGAAGATGTTTGATTGCTTAAGGTAAATGACACAGAGAAATGACTGGGGGTTCGGGACAGCCACCTGATGCCATCATTTTCCTGGGAAGAAGAAAAAGGTGTTTGCATAAAATAAGCATTTGGAGAAACAAAATTTAGTGCTTAAAGGTTTCTAAAAATCGTTAATTTCAGTAACTTTTAAACACATCAGAATTTTACTACAAGTAATATTTGAGGGATTTTTTGTTTAGTTTTGTTTTTTGGGGGGGATAGCCTCTTGGGATAACTGTTCTCTCTTAAAATAACTCCATCTAAAATAAACTTTAGGTGACCACAGAGTACTGCTGAAAATAGGACAATCACAACATTTCTCTAATCTACATTAGAGCAATAAATAATTTATTCACTTTATAAATCTTCAAATAAGTTTTAAAAGCTACTATACTCCCAAATAGAGACTAAAACAAAAGGTTACCATTTGGCCAAGTAAAGGAAACAAAACCTTTCTGAAATCAATCTTGGTGTATTTCTGGCAGAGCAGAGTATCTCAGGCGCAGCGTAGACCCTTCCAGCATTCCCAAGTAGAGGAATAAGGCCAAGGGAGTGGAGTCTAAAAAGGGGCTCTACAGACAGGCGGCATTCCCAGGAACTGGGAGGTTTTTACAGCGCTTTATTTACACAACATAAGTCTTTTATTTTCCTTTTCAGTACCGGGGACTCAAACAGGGCCTCAGAAGCACAAGGGAAGTATTCTACCTTGAGCTATCCCCAGGGCTGCGGACACCCCAAATTCTTATCCTTGGTGGCTCATTAAGTACGGAGCTGCAGCATGCGCAGCAGCCCTATGGAACAGACAAATTAAAAAACATTTTTTGACTTTGTGATCTTAAGGTAACAATCCACAAAGATTTCAAGACTACAGTGCAAAATGCTCTAAAGACCACAGCGGGACTACTGCTATAGCTTTAGGAGACCCCTCCAAAAGATGGGAGCTTCCCTGCTTTCTTTCTCGTCCTTTCCATTTCCTTAAATAGTTTTCCTGGCAGGGGTGCCCTTGATTACTGTGTCTTGCTTTGGAGTTACCATCTTTAGTATTTCTATGGAATCTGCTCAGGACAGGTAGGAAAAGCATGGTGGGGGCGAGGGGGAGCGATAGTCCAGCGGGTAAGGCGTGTGCCTTGCAAACATTAATTCCTGAATGCAGAGCCAGGAGCAACCCCTGAGCATTGCCAGGTGTGACCCAAAAAAAGCAAAAAAAAAAAGCCAGAAAAGCGTGGTCTAGGAAGCAAGGTCAGGGAGCTCAGACTGTCTGTGGTCGCAAGCCAGTCACTGGCTCTCTAAAGCCACTAGGAAAATCAAAGCATTGGATTAAATTATATACATCTTTTCAGTTCTAAAGTTCTTTGATTCTTAATTTGATTCATTTGGAATTTTTAATGGAGTAATTTCTTAGGAAAAATGGTAACTAAACGCTAAAAAAAAATAAGCATAGAACATACCCTATTATCTTTCACTCACTGAAAAGAGCATTTTAATTACCTTTCACTTAACAGAAAGTCTGACCTTCATGTTCTTTTGTGAAATTTTTGTTTCAAACACTGTCCTATAATCTAAGTATAATTAAACTTTGATATAAACTTTGTATATATATATATGTATATATATACATATATATATATATATATATATATATATATATATATATATATATTCGTCAGACCTCCACCCAGCAGACCAGCCTATCAGCGTCCGGCTCATCGAGTTCCACCCTGCAGCAGTCTTTCTTAAATCCGGCTCAGGTATGCCGGTCCAGAGACATGGGGCAGAGTTGCTACTGGCTCTCCCCTGTGACCAGCTGCTCACGAGGCGCCGGGAGGGATGGTGGGTTCTAGCCCTGGCCCACCACCCCAGCAGAGCCTCGCAACAAGCCAGAGGACCCCCTGCTCCATGAGGGCCTCCATTTTCCACATCCGGACTTCTCTCTCGTCAGACCTCCACCCAGCAGACCAGCCTATCAGCGGCCGCACGGTTCATCAATAAATGCTGGACTTAGAGATGCCTACCAGAATATGCTACCTGCACGGCAGAGCCTGCAAACTACCCATGTTGTATTTGATATATATGCCAAATACCAGTAACAATTATAGACCTCATTCCGGAATGGATTGAGGCTCTTTATGTTCCTGGAGCAAGCAGATGCCTTGGGCTCTACTAGCATGAGACAGGACATATGGAGATGTTACTGGGGCCCGCCTCGAGCAAATCGAGGATGAACGGGAAGACAGTGATACAGTGATATATATATATATATATATACATATATATATACACACATACATACACACATTCTAGAAATCAAGAGTACATTTCCTTTACGAATATCCTTAGAATATTAAGATTTTAGGACTCATAAACACAAAAGTACCAAGAGTCAAATGATCAGCCGAATCCTAACTCAGTACCTAAAGAGAAACTTTACTACTTCCCAGAGTTACAGAACTACAGAGTAGTTGTTCCTTCTTAAAAGCAGCTATGCAATTTGTGGGGCACAGTATGAAATAAAAACGTGGGACACTTTGGTCAGCAGTCTGAGATTTCACGTGAGAACAGCAAATCATTAAACCAAACAGGCCTTTACGTGTGTGCGCACACGCTGGGCCACTGCATGGTCATATGCCCATGGAATCAGACCAAAGTATTTCCTTAGGAACGGCCTTTCTAAAGTTAGAAATACTCACTTAAAAATACTATCAACATGGCTGGAGCGACAGCACAGCGGGTAGGGCGTTTGTCTTGCATGTGGCCGACCTGGGTTCAGTCCCTGGCATCCCATCTGGTCCCCGCGGCACTGCCAGGAGTAATTCCTGAGCCAAGAGCCAGGAGTAACCCCTGAGCGTTGCCGGGTGTGACCCAAAATCAACAGACAACTACTCAGTTTATTTATGGGGGTAAACACGCGGTGACGCTCAGGGGGACCATATGGGACGCCAGGGATTGAACCCCGGCCGGCCACTGTGCTGCTGCTCCGGCCCCAACTACTCAATTTAATGCGTGTTTCCCCTACTTTTGGAACAAAAGAATATAGGCCTTAACTTACAAAAGATACGGTCTTAATTTGGGTTGCCTGAGTTCAAGGCCTGTCTTTACTGGCTCGGCAACGTAATCCCTTTGGTGGTCTGTTAAAGGAAAGAAAAAACCAAGCACTTACCAAAGGTATAATGGATGACAAAGAAAGGAGGTACCTCTGAATCACAACGAGCATCCCCAAAATTATCTTTCTTTTTTCTTTTTGGGTCACACTCAGCAATGCTCAGGGGTTGTTCCTGGCTCTGCATTCAGGAATTACTCCTGGCAGTGCTTGGGGACCATATGGGATGCCGGGGATCGAACCTGGGTCCGCTGCATGCAAGGCAAATGCCCTACTCACTATGCTGTCACTCCAGCCCCCCCAAATATCTTAAGTGAACAAATAATCCCGTAAGTTAATGTTTAAAATGAGTTTATACAAGATTTCTACAAAAGTCCCATTACTGTTTCTCTCTGAAGAGACTTCACAGAAAGCTAATGGCAAACTTTAGCTCCTGAGAATTGTTTTTTAATAATTCAATTCACGAATATTTATTAAACACCTACTTCAGAAGTTTTTTTTTTTGCCAATTTTTCTTCTTCAGAATCACTCCTACTTCAAGACGACTTTAGTCCTCCCTTTTGATAGGAAAACAATGCAATGAATCTTTTTACTCTTTCAGTGCCGTTTTCTGGCTAAGGTGGGTGCCCATGTTTCCAGGAAACATGGAGAGAATATTGGGGCGACTAGCAAATATATATGAATAGCACCTATTAAATTTTAGACATATCTTACTGCAGTTCTTTCTGAAACATTTTCCTCCTTTTAATAGGATGCCAGAGAGAATAGGGCATGGACATTAAATGGGATTCTAAATCTTTCTTAGCAATCACCTCATACGTACCATGTTAGCTATCCCTCAAATATCTATCCAATATTTTGTATCACTGGCACAAAAAAAAAAATCAAAAACCTCTGGCAATAAAATTTAATCGAAACTTAAATCTACAACTTAAATCTGTAAATTATTCTGAAACTTCACTTCCAACTTGAGTGAATTTTTTAAGCATGTTCTTTGATTTCTAAGCGTTTATTTAAAACGCAAGACTTTTAGGGGCCGGAGCGATAGCCTAGCGGGTAGGGCGTTTGCCTGTGCCGGCCCGGGTTCCATCTCCGGCATCCCATGTGGTCCCCCGAGCACCACCAGGAGTAATTCCTGAGTGCAGAGCCAGGAGAAACCCCTGAGCATTGCCGGGTGTGACCCAAAAAGCAAAAAAAAGCAAAAATAAATAAGTAAGTAAATAAAATAAAACGCAAGACTTTTACAAAGCAGACTACTCTTAAACCCCAGAGGCGAAATACAGTTAAGAGAGTTCTTAGCTTTATAATTTTTCAAGTGTTCCCAAACTGGACAATCAATCAGCAACAATCCCATTGATCGAAAAGAAAAAGGGGAGGGGGAAGAGGCCGGCTGCTGGAAACAAACGATTCTAAAACTTTGCGACAAGTTATCTTTCCGCTTAAGAAATAGCTTTTAACTTAACCACGGGCGGCGAGCAACAGTCTCCTAAGCTCAGAGACGGACACACACAAACACAGAAACCTAAGGATGTCGCAGGATGGAGAGGCGTCTCCCCAAAACACGTTAGAGGAAAGCTGTAAAGAACACAGGGGGTTGGAGCAAACTGTCAAACGTGGTGACGTTGCATTTAGGTAGAAGGGCACACCAAGGCTGGGGACCAGCGCAAAGTTGCATCAATTACAAATACAACTCAAAGGCGCATCCCCCGGGGACCGAGGGGGCTGGGGGGTGCTGCTCCCATCCCTTCCCTTAGGGGAGTAAAAGGGCGACCACCTCCCTCCCCAGAAGCTCTCCCGGGTCCTGCACACACGCAAACTCTCACGCAGAATCCGAGCAGCCACAGATCACGGGGTGTAAAGCGTCCCCGCGACCCCGCGCTCTGACATTCGCGCCGAGGCAGGGAGATGCCCACCCAAGGAAACAAAACAAAACGAAACGAAACACGTCGATCGCTTTTCCGGGGAGGGCGGCAAAGGCCTCCGAGACAGTTCCCGACCCGGCCAGGGGCGGAGCGATAAACTCCAGTCCCGGGGCGGAGGAGGGGGAGGGTAGGGGGAGAGGGGGCGCGGGACCCCCGGCCGGGCGGCTGGAGAAGGGGCGGACCCAGTCCAAAGAAAGGCCGCGGGGGCCGGGGGCGCGTGCGGGTCGGGTGCCCGCACACGTGGAGCGCGTCTGCACCCCACAGGGGGTCCGCCTGCGACTCCCGGCCCCAGCCCGGGCAGGGGGTGGGGGAGGGGGCAGCCCGGGGGGTGAGGCTCAGAAAGTGGCGAGTTCCTGCGGAGTGCGGCCGGGCCTCCGCACCGGCACCTCCCTCGGCCCCCGCTGCAGCCCGGCACCCCGGGCCCCAGGCCCGCAGTCCGCGGAAGGGGTTCGGCGCCATTTCGGGCCGGCCGGGGATGAGGCCCCGGCCCGGGCGCGCACGGAAACGCCCGCTCCCGGCTCCCGGGGTTCCTGCTCCGGCCAGGCCCGACCGGAAGGCGCCCTCGGAGGGCTGCGGGGCTGCCCCCTGCCGCGGGTCCCGGCGACGGGGGCGCCTCTCACCGTGTGTTCGTGCTCGTCCGCCCGCGCCCGGGGCGGCAGCAGCAGCAGCAGCCACAACGCGGCGGCCGCCGCCCACGCCGGGAGCGCCCGGCAGCGGCCTCATCCTCCGCGCTCCCACCGGCCCGGCGCCGCCGGCCCACCGACTCCTCCGCCGCCGCGGCCGATTCGCATCCACGGGGGCGCGGACTGACGCTCGGGGCCCGGGCCCAGCCGCTGGCTCCTCCCGCGCCGCCGCCGACACCGCCCGCTCCCGAACCTCCCCGCCCCCCCCGGCGCCTCCTCGGCCGCTTCCTCTGACTCAGCCACGTCATCCGGCCACCCCGGCACACGCCGGAAGTGCCGCGCGACGCGGGGCCGCAACCGCCGCCGGCGCCCCGCCCTGGAGCGCGAGCCTGCGGCCTCCCGGGCCCCCGGCTGCGGCGGGCAACGCGCGGGCGCTCACCGGTCGGGGGTCGGCGCTGCTGGCCGCACCCGGGGCAGCCTTGGCCCCCGGCCCTCCCAAGTGCTGTTTGACCTTGGCCCAAAACGTTGACGTTTTCTTGGCTTCGTTTTCCTGGGCTGTGAATTTGGGTTGATGGTGGAGATCAGGGCACAGAACTCTCCCCTGGCCATGCGTGGGCCCTGCCTGCACGCGCCCTGCCTGCATGCATCTCGCGGTCCTGGGCATGAGAGTTGGCATGGACAGGACGGGAGACGTGTTTTTGAAGTCACTGGATTTTTTTTTTTTTTTTTATTGCACCCACCCTTTCCCCCAATCGTGTCGAGATTCCTTGTTCGTGTATCTGTGGGCTTTGGCTCTCAGGCATAAACCCCCTAAAGCTAAGCTCCTCTCCTAAGCAGACACACTGTGTACACATCCGTGAGACTGCACCTACAATACTGCAGACGCCAGATCAGAACTGAAAAGTTCTAAGTCAAATAAATGTTTGGATTTGGTACCACTGCAATCCGCCCGCCGGAAGTTGGTCTTTGCAGTTGGATTAGGGCGGCCTTCAGCAGTTGAAGTTAAGGCGTTTGTTCTCTTAGAAACAGGTCTATTTTTCCTCTTCCCCACCCCCCCACTGCCAGGAACAGCCATCAGGACTCTGCCACCGAATTCGCCTCCCTGTTTATCCTCCCCCATAGGTGCCAGAAGGATATTTCTATAAAGAACCCTGGTTATATCACACTCTCTTTTTAAACACTTCTTGTGTGTTTAGATAAATACGACACAGAATTACGGCTAAAAGTTTCAGCTGCCAGACACTATTCTGAGCTCTTTGCGTGCTCTGATCCTCACAAAAGGTCTATGCTGTAAGCATTAGGCATAGGTAAGTACTATTGGCCTGTTTTACAGGTGAGATAACCCAAGTGGAAAGGTTGAGGGCTTGCTGAAACCCTCTATAAGATTGCCAAGGAGGGGCCGGAGCAATAGCCCAGCGGGTAGGGCGTTTGCCTTGCCGGCCTGGGTTCGATCCCGGCATCCCATATGGTCCCCGAGCACCGCCAGGGAGTGATTCCTGAGTGCAGAGCCAGGAGTAACCCCTGAGCATCGCCGGGGTGACCCAAAAAGCAAAAAAAAAAAAAAAAAAAAGATTGCCAAGGAAAGCCTCATTCAGAAAGTTTCCAACGCCCTTATGCGCTAACATTCATACTGTCACTTTATTTTTTCCTTTTGGTGTGGGAGTTGCTTGGGGCTCACACCGTATGTGCTCTGAACTTAATGCTGCTCTGAGCTCAGAGATTACTACCAGGAGTACTACTCAGAGATTACTACCTGGGAGTACTACCTAGTACTACTGCTGGTAGTAATCTCTGTTTCGTGAGTGCAGGGATAAAAACCAGGTGAGCTGTGGGCAGGGCAAGCGCCTTACCCACTACACTCCCCCTCAGAGCCCTGGATGTTTCAATAATGATCATGTACTACAGAGGCAATGGAGGCGGGGGTTTCTTGCTAAAGGAAGAAACATCCTGTAAACATGCTGTGAGACCTCAATATCTCTCCAAGGTTCCCTCCCGCAGGTAAATAGATTATGTTCCTTTCTGTTTGTTTACACTCCTGCACCTTTGCCCCCTGTGTTCCCTTTGCCTATAAGGAAAATAAATGGATATTTCGATACTGTCCTTCCAGGCATGACTGAGTAATCGATTACCGTAATTCCTCTTCTGTAAAATGTTGCATGACACTGCATGAAACTGAGCATCTTTTCTTTTGGATCCGAATAGCCCTTGCTACGTTACAATTCCCATTTCATCTCCTCTTTTGTTTTTTTAGGGGGCCCATAAGGCCATGCCAAAGGTTAATCCCAGCTCAGTGCCTGGGAGCTGCTCCCAGTGGAGGCCCTGTGGTTCTGGGATTGAACTGGGCTCCTGCAGAGAAGCCTGCTCTCGGCCCACAGAGCAGACAGCCTGACCCTCCATTTTTTGTTTTTCTTTGGGCCCTCCGTTCTAACAGTCCTACCACCTCCAGTCCCCCACCTTTCCTTCCCTTGTCTCTGTTACAGTCACAGGGGTTGCTTACACTCATGCTTGTTTATACTTTTAGGGGTCCCACACTATTCCTCGGTTCTGATTCCTCGGTGTTCACTGCGGGGGGGAGGGCTGAACACACGGTGTTGGCACATAGTTTTATTGTAGGATTTGCTGTTCCCTCCTCACGTCCACTCATGTGCTGGCCCATCGCTTTGTTGTGGTGCTCACACACATGCTTCCCAGAAGGTGCAATCCTGCACATGACCCTCACATATCTTCACTTGTGGTGTCCACCAGATCAAACGGAGATACAGAACCTGCTTCTAGACAGCAGAGCCACTGGGAACAGGCTCAGAGCACGTGGCCTACCCTGGAATCACACTCAAGCTTGCAGCTTTTTTCTTTTCTTCAGGCATTGAGCACCCCAATATGGCCTGTTTTGATAGCAGAGACAATTATATCCTAGAGCTGGCATAGTGTTTGCCACATCAGCGACCTTCAGATACTACATAATGAGTGAACAAACAAATGAAAAGTGAAAGTAGCATAGGATTTAAAGAACAGTAGAGAGTCTAAAAGGCATCGTAAAGCAGTACAGGATTAATTGCTGAATGAATCATAAACCAGGAATTGCTATAAAAATCAGAGGCGGTGTCTTATACATCTGTGTATATCCTAGAGCAGCTACGACAGTGACTTGCACAGAGAGGAAACTCAGTAAATATTCTGTGAGTGAATAATCACTGCCTTGGAAGAGATGATGGGCAACTGGAGAACAAGCATGTCAGTGCTGAATTAAGATGAATTCGTACTTTCTTGCTTACAACCATCACCAGCTTTTGCAGATTTGAGACAATCAGGCTTTGCTAGGTATGGGGGACACTGCACTGTGGGTGGGAAATATACAAGAATAGCATATTGTGCGCCCGGAAAGGATGGCGGGTTCTAGCCCTGGCGCGCCACCCCAGCAGAGCCTCGCAACAAGCCAGATGACCCCCCTACTCCATGAAGGTCTCCATTTCCACATCCAGACTACCCCCTCGTCAGAACTCCACCCAGCAGACCAGCCTATCACAGCCTGGCTCATCGAGATCCACCCTGAAGCAGTCTTTTTTTAAATCCGGCCCAGGTATGCTGATCTAGAGACTCACAGACATAGGGCCTAGCTGCTACTGGCTCTTCCTGTGCCCAGCCGCTCAAGAGATGCCCAGGAGGGATGGCAGGTTCTAGCCCTGGCCCGCCATCCCAGAAGAGCCTCGTAACAAGCCAGGCGACCCCCCACTCCATGAGGGGCCTCCATTTTCCACATCCGGACGTCCCCCTCTTCAGAACTCCACCCAGCAGACCAGCCTATCACAGCCCGGATCATCGAGATCCACCCTGCAGCAGTCTTTTTTAAATTCGGCCCAGGTATGCTGATCCAGAGACTCACAGACATGGGGCAGAGCTGCTACTGGCTCTCCCTGTGCCCAGCCGCTCAAGAGGCACCCGGGAGGGATGGCGGGTTCTAGCCCTGGCCTGCCACCCCAGCAGAGCCTTGCAACAAGCCAGATGACCCCCCCCGCGTCCATGAGGGCCTCCATTTTCCACATCGGGACTACCCCCTCGTCAGAACTCCACCCAGCAGACCAGCCTATCACAGCCCAGCTCATCGAGATCCACCCTGCAGCAGTCTTTTTTAAATCCGGCCCAGGTATGCTGATCTAGAGACTCACAGACATGGGGCCAAGCTGCTACTGGCTCTTCCTGTGCCCAGTCGCTCAAGAGGCACCCAGGAGGGTGGCGGGTTCTAGCCCTGGCGCGCCACCCCAGCAGAGCCTCGCAACAAGCCAGACGACCCCCCCACTCCATGAGGGGCCTCCATTTTCCACATCCAGACTACCCCCTCGTCAAAAACTCCACCCAGTAGACCAGCCTATCACAGCCCTGCTCGTCCCGGCCCCTTGGCCACGCAGCTCATCAATAAATGCTGGATTTAGAGATGACTACAAGAGTTTGCTACCCACACGGCAGAGCCTGGCAAGCTACCTGTGTCGTATTTGATATGCCAAATACCAGTAACAATTATAGACCTCATTCCCATGACCTGATGGAATGGTTCAGGCTCTTTATGTTCCTGGAGCAAGCAGGTGCCCTTGGACTCTACTTGCATGAGACAGGTCATATGGAGATGTTACTGGTGCCTGCTCGAGCAAATCGATGATGAACGGGAAGACAGCATCTTGTGTGTATGTGGAACGTAGACTTATTTCCAGGAGACATAACACATATAACAGAGAACATACACAGTCATACAAAAAATAACTGCATAAAATGGGACCAAGTGTACATTTGCTGACCGGCAAACGCAATCTGTAAGGAGAGGAGGAATCCTCTATTTTGATGAAGTATTTAGGGCCATTTCTTAGAGGAAAAAGCATAGGGTATCATTAATTAAGCATTTATTTATCGAACATCTACTATGTGTAAGGAACTTTTGAACTTTAGTAGGTACTAAGATATGATAAATGTTGGGGCTGGAGCGATAGCCCAACGGGTAAGGCGTTTGCCTTGCACTCGGCCGGCCTGTGTCGGCCTGGGTTCGATTTCTGGCATCCCATATGGTCCCCTGAGCACCGCCAGGAGTGATTCCTGAGTGCAGAGCCAGGAGTAGACCCTGAGCATTGCCGGGTGTGACCCAAAAAGCAAAAAAAAAAAAAAAGAAAGAAAGAAAGAAAGAAATGATAAATGATTTTGGATGAAAAAAAAATTCTGACAATGGTAGATCTGGAAAGAAGAAATTGAGGGGTAAGCGGAGAGAGATCAGCAGGCTGAAGCACAAACATGTAGGAGGCCTGAGTTCAATTCCCAGCACTGCAAGGTCTCCTGAACACTACCAGATGTGACCCAAAGTTGAAAATAAAAACAAAATCAAACATTCAGAGATATCATTAAAATCAGGACTGTTTCACAAAACTGGAGAGTGGGGGCCCAGAGACTAGTAGAGAGGTTAAGGTATGCAGCATACAGCCGCCCCCACCCCACCCCCCACCAGCACAACCAGGAGGGATCCCCGAACAGTCAGGAGCACACAGGTATGGCCTCAAAACTGAAAGAAACTAGAAAGTTGGGGCCGGAGCGATAGCCCAGCGGGTAGGGCGTTTGCCTTGCACGCGGCCGGCCTGTGCTGGCCCGGGTTCGATCCCCGGCGTCCCATATGGTCTCCCGAGCACCGCCAGGAGTAATTCCTGAGTGCAGAGCCAGGAGTAACCCCTGAGCATTGCCGGGTGTGACCCAAAAAGCAAAAAAAAAAAAAAAAAAAAAAGAAAACTAGAAAGTGGAAAAACCTTGATATATCTTATTTCATCAATTTCTTCAGCTAGATTAATCACCTCATTCTCTGACACCAAAAAGGTTGGGGGTGAGGGTGGGAAATGCCTATAAAAGGACAGTTCTCCCCATGGGCCTTTTTTTTTTTTTAAGTCACCCCTCATGGTGACTTTGCATGCAGCCGACTCGGGTTTGATCCTCGGCATTCCATATGGTCCCCACACAGTGCCAGGAGTGATTCCTGAGCATAGAGCTGGGAGTAACCCCTGAGCATTGCTGCTGGGTGTGACCCAAAAGAAAAAAAAAAGTTACCTAAGATTTAAGATTCAATTAACTATTTGGGATTGCTATTAAGGTTGATGAGACATGGGGCAGAGCTGCTACCAGCTCTCCCTGTGCCTAGCTGCTCACGAGGCGCCGGGAGGGATGGCGGGTTCTAGCCCTGGCCCGCAACCCCAGCAGAGCCTCACAACAAGCCAGACAAACCCCCCAAATCCATGAGGGCCGTCATTTTCCACATCTGGACCTCCCTCTCATCAAAACTCCATCCAGCAAATGAGCCTATCACGGCCTGGATCATCGACACCCACCCTGCAGCAGTTTTTTTTAATCCGGCCCAGGTATGCTGAACCAGAGACTCACAGACATGGGGCAGAGCTGCTACCAGCTCTCCCTGTGCCCAGCCACTCACGAGGCACCCAGGAGGGATGGCGGGTTCTAGCCCTGGCCCGCCACCCCAGCAGAGCCTCGCAACAAGCTAGACAACCCCCCCCACTCCATGAGGGCTGCCATTTTCCACATCTGGACGTCCCCCTCGTCAGAACTCCACCCAGCAGATCAGCCTATCACAGCCCAGCTCGCCAGCTGCAAGCGGCAGTGCGGTTCATCAATAAATGCTGGATTTAGAGATGACTACAAGAGGATGCTACCCGCACGGCAGAGCCTGGCAAGCTACCCGTGTCGTATTTGATATGCCAAATACCAGTAACAATTATAGACCTCATTCCCATGACCTGATGGAATGGTTTGAGGCTCTTTATGTTCCTGGAGCAAGCAGGTGCCCTTGGGCTCTACTTGCATGAGACAGGACGTATGGAGATGTTACTGGTGCCCACTCAAGCAAATCGATGATGAACGGGAAGACAGTGATACAGTGATTGCACTCTTATAACAATGATACAGAAATAGAAGCTGGTGGTGACTCCTGTGGGTTGCCTCCCTCTTTCTTCACATTGAGGGTTTCCCTACCCTTGCTTTAAACTGGGACTTAAAGGGTTAAAGAGTACTTAAATTACTTTCTTTTCTTTTGGCCCACACCGGGCAATGCTTAGAGGTTATTCCTGGCTCTGAGCTCAGTAATTACTCCTGCCAGTGCTCAGAGGTTACTCCTGACATTGCTCAGGGGACCACAAGGGGTGCTGGGGATTGAACGTAGGTAGGCCGCATGCAAGGTAAGCGCCTAACCTGCTGTACTATCGCTCTGGCTCCACATGGTGCTAACTCTTGCTGTGCAGCTAGTTGAGAAGTTTTTGCTTATACTGTGAATTAAATGGGGTTTGGTGGGTTAGCATGAAAATCTACTTTATTTTTCTTTTTGGGTCACACCCTGCGATGCTCAGGGGTTTCTCCTGGCTCTGCACTCAGGAATTACTCCTGGCGGTGCTCGGGGGACCATATGGGAAGCCGGGATTGAACCCTGGCTGGCCTGGGCCGGCTGCGTGCAAGGCAAACACCCTACCCGCTAGGCTATCGCTCTGGCCGAAAATCTACTATTTTTTACAGTTTTTCTTTTTTTTGGGGGGGGTCACACCCGGCAACACTCAGGGGTTACTCCTGGCTCTTCCTCAGGAATTACTCCTGGCCGTGCTCAGGGGGCCAAGTGGGATACTGGGGATTGAACCCAGGTTGGCGCGTGCAAGGCAAATGCCCTACCCTCTGTGCTATAGCTCCGGCCCAGTTTCTGTGAGAAAACAAATTCTCAGTTGTGCGTTAGAATTCAGAAGACATCTTTTAGCCTCCTACTCATCTTCTCCCTGTCTTGGGGAAGCCAGTACCTGGTCATCGGAATGAATGAGCATGGCCGATATATTTGTAATAACTTGCATGCAGATAAACACACACACACACACAAACACACACACACAGAGAGAGTTTATCAAGCCAAAGAAAATATTTATACAAGCAGATTCTTCAAAATTGAGAATTGATTCTCAAGATGCGACTTTTCATTAGTTAACCAAATTAGCCACTTGCCTTTCTAAGAAATAAATCTGTTACTAATGCTTCTCAACAACCAACTGCAAAACTACACGCTGTTCTTGGAAAGAGAAGCACAGTTCTCAGGCATGGGAGAGAGGATCAACAAATCCTAGTTTTAAAAGAGTGCTTAGGACCTCTGCTTAGGACCTCTTTTTGAGAACAAAGCAGGAAAACGAGGGGTCTGCTCTCTCTTGGAGTCACCCACACCTCTCCTCTACCCTTCCCCTTTATGCTATGGCATCACTTTCCTCTGAGTGCCCCCCTCCCCATTCGAACTCTGAATAAAATTTCATATACATAACTCCACCCTGGGATTGCCCGGTGTCCTTCACTGCACAAATTTCCTTTACTTTTCTCTCTCTCTCTCTTTCTCTCTCTCTCTCTCATATCCCACATTCTACTTAGGATTGGTCAATAAATCACATTTACTTGAGTGAAATAAAGTAAGGAAAGAATGAAAAAAATGAAAAAATGAAAGATAAAGGAGGAGGGTATGGAAATGCCTGAGGACACTGGCTAAAGAAACTGTGATACATCTACACAATGGAATACTACGCAGCTGTCAGAAGAGACAAAGTCTCGAAAGTTGCATGCAAATGGATGGTCATGGAGATTATCATGCTGAGTGAAATTAGTCAGAAGGTAAAGGACAGATTAGAATGACTGCATTCACTAGTGGGATATAAATATTGAGCATTGAATGTACACAAAGGGATTTACATGATAATCCCTAAATGTCTGTAGGGCAAGCCACATGTGTGTGACTGTGTGTGTGTGTGTGTGTGTGAGAGAGAGAGAGAGAGAGAGAGAGAGAGAGAGAGAGAGAGAGAGTTAAGAGGTATGAAGAGGAACAGTGCCTGCTATAGAGGCAGGCTGGGGGAGAGAGGAGGGAATTTGGGAACATTGGTGGTAGGAATAGGGCACTGGTGGAGGGACAGGTGCTGGAAAAATGTGTCTGAAACCCAATCATGAATGTCTTTTTTAATTGTATATCGCCCGGTGGTATAATAAAATTTTTTTTTAAAAAGGAGGGTATGGAACTCTGAAACTTGGCTTCACTTGTAAAATTATTCACTCAGGCATTTACATACTATCACTTGGCTTAATTATAGCAAAGCATTAGGGATTATTCACATCATCAAATATGTCAAGTTAAATTATTTGACTGTAACACCAACCTCCTGTTCAGAGTCTCTTAGTCTTTATGCTAAATTGCTTATACAGATGGGTTATCTGCTCACAGGTTTCGTTTTCTTTGGAAAGGGGTTAGTAATTTGAGCCACCACTCAGCAGTGCACAGTTTGGGCTCAGGGATCACTCCTGATGATGTTCAGGAAACCACATGTGGTTCCAGGAATAGAATGGAGGCCAGACACCAGTAAGACTGGTGCCATAACCATAGTATTATCTCTCCAGCCCCTGCCAACATTAGACAATGAAGGAACAGCGCTGATCCCTGGAGGCCACTGTAGCTTGTACAATTAGACGCAAAAGCAGAGTCAGTGAATTCAACCAGGAGCTTCAGTTTCTTTTGGACCAGTTTACAAAACTGGGGATGAGGCTAAAGAGATAGTACAGCAGGTAGGACACATGAATTGCATGTGACTGACCCAGGTTTGACCCCCTACATCCCACATCGTCCCACCAAACCCTGCCCAAAGTAATACTTGAGTGCAGAGCCAGGAGTAAGCCTCCAACACTGCTAGAAGTGGCCCCCAAACAAACAAAACAATTAAAAATCTTGAAGAAGGGTTGTAGCAAGGTTTGTGTCCCAAGTATCATATTTAAAAAAGTTACAGTCTCCTTGAATGCTACTCACCATTTTGTTTCTGATGTTCATTGTCTTAAAATTCATGGTCATGTGGTAATATATTCTGAAGAATGTTGAATGAATTTAACTAGTCATTCTGTCTCTAGAGAATAAAAAGTTTCACTTTCCCAGTAGATAATTTCTTTGATAATAGGGTGCCAGTGTTTCAACCAACATTTAAATTTTTCTCCTATTCAATGAACATCCAATGAAACTTGAAACTTCTCATTTGTACGAGTCTGAGAGAACTCAAGAGGCTGGACATATGTTCTGCATGCAGGAGGCCTTGTTCAATCCCCAGCACCTCATGGTCCCTGAGTATTTCTGGAAGCATCCCTTGAGTACTGCTGGGAACAACCTCCAAACACCAAACAGGGAGCACCTCCTGAGCACTGCTGGGTATAGCAAAAATAAAGGCAGGGACTGGAGCGATAGCACAGCGGGTAGGGCATTTGCCTTGCAAGTGGCCAACCGGGTTCTATCCCCGCATCCCATATGGTCCCCGAGCACCACCAGGAGTAATTCCTGAGCAAAGAGCCAGGAGTAAGCCCTGAGAGCGTCGCCAGGTGTGACCCAAAAGAAAAAAATAAAAGCAAAGGCAAAAACACACTTGTCATTTATGATTCCCAATATTTTCTTGAGGTACTCTGAATCTTTTCCTCCATATCTCAAGTATGTCTCATATATGGGACCGAGGCTTTTCATCAGTACTTTCAATTTTATGTTTCATATAAGCACCGCTGGGCCTGAGTAGTATTTCACTGCCAGGCTTCAGACTTGAACTGACTGAATTTGTTGGTTAAGTATTGCTGGAAGCGCCCAGGATCCTTGAGCACTGCTCTGCCCTCCAAATCCCCCCAAAACAAAACTCAGCAAAGTGTCCCAACATTACAAGCACAGTAATATGCATACAAAGATGCTAACATCACTGTCTGTCTGTCTTCCCGTTCATCATCGATTTGCTGGAGCAGGCACCAGTAACATCTCCATATGACCTGTCTCATGCAAGTAGAGCCCAAGGGCACCTGCTTGCTCCAGGAACATAAAGAGCCTCAAACCATTCCATCAGGTCATGGGAATGAGGTCTATAATAGTTACTGGTATCTGGCATATCAAATACGACACGGGTAGCTTGCCAGGCTCTGCCAATGCTAACATCATTGGCTAGGAATAGCTTTTGCCAGTTATTCATCTAAATACGTGTTAAACCCGGAATATAGAGACATCTAAATCTGACTTGCTAAAAAGGCCACTTAACAGTATTAAACATTTGGGAGGGGCACATCTAGCAGTGCTCAGGGGTTACTCCGGCTTGGTGCTCAGATGTCACTCCCAGGGCCTCTGGTATGCAAGAATGCACACTAGCCCTTTCAGCCATCTCCCTGGACCTTGAATATATATATATATATTTGGGGAGGTCACACCTGACAATGCTCAGGGGTTACTCCTGGCTCTGCATTCAGGAATTACTCCTGGCAGTGCTCGGGAGACCACATGGGATACTGGGGATCGAACCCAGGTCTGCCACATACAAGGAAAATGCTCTACCCATTGGACTATTGCTCCAGCCCCTGAATGTTTTTTAAGTATAGCTTTTATCAAAATCAAACATGCTTAAGATGAGAAATGTCCATAAGTAACAGGAGGACAACCTGAGCAATGTAATTTCTTTTCTCCTTTATTTCATGTTCACCTATTTTTCCCAACAAAGAGACAAAGAAAGTAAAGAAACTAAGAGTAAATTAAAGAATACTTTACAAAGTGGCTACCAGAATGGTTACTGTGACCGGGAATAATGGTGGGTAATTTGCACAAACACTCCTGATGGCCATGGCCAATAGTGTATTTTTATGAAAAAAGAAAAAAAACTTCAGATCTTCAGAAACTATTCATCTCAGTGAGTTCTTGTTAGAAGAACGTGGATGTATAAGAACACTTAATCATCAGAAAAAGCCCCAATAAAGTTGTTCCTAAATGAATAATAGTGTAGCTTTTATGTATCTTGTGATATGGAGAATACCTTCATGTAAAACCACCATATTTCTGGTATATTTTAAAGAAATGGATCAGAAACATTCTTTGCTGTGTGTAAGTATCAAATTAAGGACTTGTGTTTTGAAAATAAATTTATGTGCCAGGAACTCAAAATTAATGACATATTTAAGGCTTTACATTTTCTGCCTAAAAAGACTTCCCAAGTCTAGTGGTAAGAATAGGCATAAAAGGAAATACATAACTTTCTATTTTAGATTCTTCCTTTATCTTCTAATTCTAAGAAGAGGAAAAGTCAAAGATTCTTCTCTGGTTTTAATGCCAGAATTAAGACCTCTAGAGACCACAGAGAGACCACAGAGTAATATATGTGGCCCCTGATATCCCAAGCTTCTGAAAAGTCTTTTTGAGTTTGTCATATGTGACCAGCATTTTTAAAAAAGAACCTCCTGAATCTACAGAAAATTTTGAAATCACTTATAAACAAGATGTATCTTTTTACTTGTAAAAAGCTTACAACCACTTAGATCATAACCACTTCTAGAAACCAGATTTAACTAGCAAATACAAGAGGCCTAATATAAGTGCATTTCAGTAAAATCACTGTAAAGTACATTTCTGATGAATACTTTCAGGCTCTGACATGCCCAAGTAGAGGTAAGTATTCTAATTAAGTCTTTATCCTTTTGGCAAAGCAAGGATATAGATAAAAATAGTTTGGCACTAGTGAATAAAATCCTTCGTTTTTCATTTCTTTCTCTTATAATGTCTTCTTTGAGAAAAGCCCAAACCAGCAGGGCTGCAGGAATATCAGCTGTGAAAGTGGATCTTAAGGTCAGCAATCACGCCATAAAATTCAACATGAAGACATCATTAAGAGGTTGACAACTTCAAGTCCTGAATTAGGCAGTAGAAGGAGATGGAATCAGCGGCCTCTAGGTGGAACAGGGGGAGGAGGATGGAAGGTTTCTCTGGTCAGAGGTCTGAAACAAAAGACAAAGCAACGGTATTTAAAAATGAGTGTGATTAACTAGTCCTTAGGTATATATGATTGGTTGCAAATAATGCAACAAACTGGCATGCCAAAGGATATGGTTCTCAATGAAACTGAACAGACAGATTTCCCAGTGACTCACAAGCTTAGCTCCACAATAGAAAGCCATCAAATCTTTGAAAACCAATTCCCAGGAATGGGGAACCAGCTAAAGGGCTGGATCTCATGGATGGCATGTATGAGGCACTGAATCGATTCCCAACACCACATCTTTTCCCAACCTCCCATCTCTTCCCAACCTCCCAGCCAGTGCAGCCTTGGGTACCAAAAGGGAAAATTCACAGACTTATTCCTTCATAATCTCAGGACAAGAGCAAGGATCATTACTTTTTTTTTTTTTTTTTTGCTTTTATGGGTCACACCCAGCGATGCTCAGTGGTTACTCCTGGCTCTTTGCTCAGGAATTACTCCTGGTGGTGCTTGGGAGACCATATGGGATGCCGGGATCAAACCTGGGTCGGCCGCATACAAGGCAAATGCCCTACCCACTGTGCTATCGCTCCAGCCCCGAGGATCATTGCTTTTTAATAGTACCCCTCCTCCAACCAAGTTATAGTAACTATGTATTTGACATGTGGGGCTGATTCTAGAAGGAGTCCCCTCCTAGGGCAAGAAAATTCCCAGAGACAGAAAACATCTTGTATGGTAACATGCCTTTTACATGCAAACTAAGCATCCTGAAAGATTACTCCAAACCAGGCTCTCTATTCTAGCTGCCATCCACCTGCCCTAATTACCCCAAGGTCATGTAGCAAACTGGAGACAGACGCTCTGCTCAGAGCCCTCTAAAATGATCCAAACAGGGGCCGGAGCGATAGCCCAGCGGGTAGGGCGTTTGCCTTGCATGTGGCCGGCCTATGCCGGTCCGGGTTCGATCCCCGGCATCCCATATGGTCCCCTGAGCACCGCCAGGAGTAATTCCTGAGTGCAGAGCCAGGAGTAACCCCCTGAGCATCGCCGGGTGTGACCCAAAAAGCAAAAATAAATAAATAAATAAATAAATAAATAAATAAATAAATAAATAAATAAATAAATAAAAAATAAAATGATCCAAACATACTAATTCTACATCTGCTTGCCCTGGCTCACTCCTTCCTTCCAGGATAAAGATTTCTGCCCATGTTTCTCCCAGTTCCTTTCTCTGACTGAGCACTGATGGAGGTAACGGGACAAACATAATAACCTTTCAGTTCCTGCACTGAAAACCATATGCCCAAAAAGGACAGAGAACGTGAGAGAGAAAGAAGAAAAGTACCTGCCATAGAGGCCGGCTGGGGGTGGTAGAAGGGAAGCGAGACATTGGTGGTGGGAATGTACAGTAGTAAAGGGATGGGTGTGGGAACATTGAATCACCGAAACTCAATCATGAACTGAGATCATGTGTATCTCAGTGATTCAATTAAAAAAGCCCCTATAGTCCAGGGGCCGGAGCGATAGCCCAGCGGGTAGGGCGTTTGCCTTGCACGTGGCCGGCCTGTGCCGGCCTGGGTTCAATCCCCAGCATCCCATATGGTTCCCTGAGCACCGCCAGGAGTAATTCCTGAGTGCAGAGCCAGGAGAAATCCCTGACCGTCGCCAGGTGTGACCCAAAAAAGCAAAAAAAAAAAAAAAAAAACAAAAAAAAAAAAAAAAACCAACAACCTATAGTTCAAAAGACCAGATGGCTCAAAGGGCACATGCCTTGTGTGGTGCAGTCCCGGTTTCCATCCCTGGAATTGAACAGGTCCTTCAGCACTGTCAGGAATGACCAAGCATTGAGCTGAAAGAAGCTCCCCAGGCACCACTGAATGTGCTCTCCAAACCAAAACTAAAAACAAATAAAACACCAGTGATCTGAATTCACAGCCAGTCAGGAGATGTGCTATAGGCAAAAACTCCTAGAGAGAGGAACTGAAAATTTCCAAAATTTGCTTCTCACAACAAATTCCTCAGGGGGTTACTAAGAACATTATTATCTTGGCCCACGTTTACTTTCCTTAGCAGCCACTCCAGATTACTTTGGGTAATTTCTCAACAGTCCCAGATGGACTTTGGTTTGTTCACAGAGATCCAATGACGGCCTATGTTATTTCTACATGTGAGCTGTAAGACCAATATTTAACTCACTTGAAGGCAAATCAGTAAGTCAAGAAAGAGAGCTTTGTCAGGAGCTGAACTTGAACTACGCTACCCTAGAATTGGGCACTGAGATTAAATAAATCTTTGAGTAAATATTTATGAAATGTCTCATATGTGAGTTCTGTGTGGGCTTAAGAAATGCAAGAGAGAGAGAGAGAGAGAGAGAGAGAGAGAGAGAGAGAGAGTTGTAAAAAAAAAGCACAGGACTTTTCCAGAGGTGCAGTTCAGGCCGCTGGATACATATGTAGAGTTTGGGATCTTGCTTAGAAAAGATGAATGGACAAAACCCTTCCATCACCCCAGCCTAGTCTGTGAGCCTTAGATGAGAAAGCTGAATCGGGTGCCGCCTGTACCTGAGCAAGTTTAGGCTGTCTTCCTTCTCTTTTCCCATCCACCTTCTCGCTTTCTCTCTCTCTCTCAACTTCATTTCTCTTTCCCCCTCCTTCCCATCCTTTCTTCTTTTTCCTGCCTTTCTTTCTTCAAATATTTGTCTATTATGAGTCTACTCTTGGATATTGGCTATAATTGCAAATAAACTGGGTATGGACCCTACTCTTAGGGTACTGTAGTGTAGCAGATGATAGAGAGACTAAGGAAATTATGTAAAACCATAACTGTTTTTGTTTGTTTGTTTGTTTGTTTGAGGGGCAACGCATGGCGATATTCCTGGCTCTGTACTCAGGAATCACTCCTGGTGGTGCTCAGGGGGCATATGGGATGCTGGAGATCCAACCCAGGTCAGTTGCATTGCAAGGCAAGTGTCTTACTTGCTGTACCCTCTGACCCCAACTGTACTGACTGTTTTGATGGGGGAATCAATTACCTATGGGAAGACAATGCAGACTTTATGCTAACATGTAAAGACAAGTTCCGCTTCTCCAAGCCTTCCATACAGAGGTGATGATGTCTACGTTGCATGACTGTGTGAGGCTTGGAGATAAGGATTGGAAAGTGGGTATCATGGTTTCCAGCTTAGAGGAGTCACTCAGGAAGTAATGCAAAATAAGTGTATCATGGTGATAGAAGATTAGAGCTCTCTTCCCGTGCGTGCCCCGGGAGCTTTACGTTCCATCTTTCACCCCAGAGACACTCATGCTGCCCTTCTTGGGAGGGCAAGCAACCTGACCACTGCTCTGGCCTGGGAACTGAAGAACTGGGCACTGGAAGCTTCCCACCTTCCAATGTGCATTCCCAAATCTGCTCACAAGAGAACCCTTGAGTGGGTGTTCCAGGGTGTGTGGGGTGACCCAAGTGGATGCTCTACTCCTCTTCTTTATGGGTGCTCCACTAGACCTTCTTTGCAGATGCTCTACTCGCTCAGGATCTGACCTCATTGGCGACATCAACAATGTTGGCCAGGGAGATGACTCAAAGTGTTGAAGACACATCTTTTGGATGAGGGAGCCCCAGGTTCCCACCTGAGCACTTCAAGGAGTGACCCCTGAGTACACACACATGGAGTAGCTCCCAAGACCACTAGGCGTGGTTCCAAAACCAAAACCAAGCAAACAAACCCAACAAAACAAAACCAAACTTTGAGATTTGGTGTGGGTGCTTTGAAAACTGCCCGTCTTGCAGTAGTCCAAGAGAATGCCATACAAGATAGTCCCATTAGTCATTAAAATTGCGACCTTGGGGCTGGAGCAATAGCCCAGCGGTAGGGCGTTTGCCTTGCATGTGGCAGACCTGGGTTCGATCCCTGGCATCCCATATGGTCCCCGAGCGCCACCAGGAGTAATTCCTGAGCGAAGAGCCAGGAGCAACCCCTGAGCATTGCAGGATATGACCCAAAAAGCAAAAAAAAAAAAAAAAAATTGGACCTATCAAGGCTCAAGAGACAGCATAGGGGGCTGGCCAGGTGCTATCCCCAGCACAGCATATCCCCTAAGCACCACTATGAGTGATTCTTGAGCACAAATCCAGGAGAAAGCCCTGAGCACTGTTGGATGCGTGCTTCCCACCCCTCCAAAAAGAAATTGCTACCTAACATAAATCTGGAGTTATTTGTCTTTTCCTTAGGTATCTCCTGACCCTTTTGTGAGCACAGGGGCTGGTTTCAGATTACACCTGGAAAGGTGCACTGTCCTTCTATCTCTGCAGGAGGCCTTGGCAGTGTGTTTCAATGAGGCAGTACTTAGGTGAGGCCTTAAAGGGACCAGCATGGACTGTCAGTCACTTCCTACTGAAGAGCAAAAGAGTTCAAAAGCTGGCAAGGCATTTGCCTTGCACGTGGCCAACCCGGGTTCGATCTCTGGCATCCCATATGGTCCCCAAGCACCACCAGAAGTAATTCCTGAGTGCAGATCCAGGAGTAGCCTCAGTATCGCTGGGTAGGACCCAAAAAGAAAAAAAAGTTCAAAAAACCAAGGGACTATGCAGCAGGAAGAATTTGGATTGTTTCCCCCCAACAGATCCAAAACACAACATTGTCAGCTGCCCACCTTACAGGGACTAAAGCCCTGCCAGAAACTGGCCATGCAAAGGGACAGGTATCTGTGCCTGTTCCTGTCACCACTGCCTTGCTGACTCTGAAAAGCACTGCAAACTACACTACAGAGGAGGGCGGAGCTCTTCTGGCACTTCTCTAGCCCTCCACTGGTGGGTGACTTGTTGGCCAATCAGGACTGAAGTCCAGGTAGCGCCTGCTCTCCATCCCCATCCATTCATCCACTCACACCATACTTTTTCTGGGGGTCACACCCGGCAATGCTCAGGGGTTACGCCTGGCTTTGCACTCAGGAATTACTCTTGGCAGTGCTCAGGGGACCAAATGGGATGCTGGAGATCAAACCTGGGTCAGCTGTGTGCAAGGTAAATGCCCTGCCCACTGTACTATTGCTCTGGGGCCCCCACATTTCTCTTAATTAAGTTTCTAGTATGTGCTGGTTGCTATACTAAGCACAAGGGAGGGTTAAAAAATTCTATTACTTTCACGATAATTCAATAAAATGAAAGTTCTTTTTAAAAAAATATAGGTGAATTTCAGGAAAGAGAAAAAAATATTGTTTTAACAGAAAAGTCTATTTTCACAAGTCTCAGCATCTACTTGAGGTGACTGATATGTTAAAAAAAAGGGGGAAACAACGTGAAAAGAATGATAACAGAGTGGGGAGCCAAGGGAAGATTCACAGAGACGCCAGGGAAACCTTGGCAGAGGAGGATCAGAGTCCTATAGAATATAAAGTTTTCTAAGCAGAGATTAGAAGGGCGCAGAAAGACAGGGTTCCTGGCAAAGGGAATGCATTGCACAAGGATAAAATGGCTCAGCTCAGTGGGGAGTCCTTCAGGGGCAGGGCACCAATGACACAGAAGAGGGGTGGGACTAGGGCTAGTCAGGGCCGGCATGTGCTAAGACATAGAGGGAAATCTGAAGAATGTCAGGCCAGGAAGTGACATCATCAGTTATTTCTGTTCTAGCGAGTGCACTCTGGGTGCAGCGTGGAGGCAAGGAGGTAAGAGCAGGCCTACACAGTGAACTCGGGCACTGGCAGATGGCGAGGAGGGGGTGGATCAGAGAGCTGAGAGGGTGCAGAATGGGCAAAGCCGGGAGAATGAATGTAGGAGCTGGAGGAAGATCGACATGGAGGCTAGTGCCCAGGTGTGAGGCTTGGGGGAAAGGAAAATAAGTGCCAATATCTCAGCCTAGGCAGGGAGAGGAGCAGGAGGGATAATGAGTTTAGGTTTTTTTCTTTTTTTTTTTTTTTTGCTTTTTGGGTCACACCCGACAGTGCTCAGGGGTTTCTCCTGGCTCTGCACTCAGGAATTACTCCTGGCGGTGCTCGGGGGACCATATGGGATGCCGGGGAACGAACCCGACCGGCATGTGCCGGCGCGTGCAAGGCAAATGCCCTACCCGCTGGGCTATCGCCCGGCCCCAATGAGTTTAGTTTTATACATGCAGAGTCTGAGGCGGTTGCTCTTGGGACATTTAGGTAAAGCGTCCAGCTCATAGGAGAAACTAGAAGACAGGCGTGGAGATGGAGGTTTAGGGTCTCTGATGGGCAGAGGACCCGGACTGGGGGGTAAGCCATGAGCAGGAGGGAGACTGCACCCACCAGTGCTGGGGGCTGAGGAGAGGAGAGGGTGGGTGAGGAGAAGCCGCTGATTCTCAGATTGGGGAGTGAAAAGCAGATCTCACCTTCAGCCTCTGCTCTCTGGCAGCAGGGCAAGGCGAGAGGCCGCGTTAGCCTCCCGAGTCTCCCTCACTTCATTGCTTAAAATGAAACGTACAAAACGTCTGCCTATCTGCAACTCTTTCTTCACACCAAAAATGCACTCACACCTCGAGTTCTGCTGTGTACAAATTTTATTTTTTGCAAACACCATTTCTTGAGTATAAAAGTGCTTTTCCTCCATTTTCTTCCCCCTCCAGATCATTTTTTCACAAACTGCTTCCAGACTATTCCACGTGACTCAGCTGCCACCTCTCCTGACACATTTACATGCATCCCAGTGCCTGTCCTTCAGTTCTCCGGAACTTGTTTTCCTGGTTGTTCCCTTTTTCCTCTCCCATTAACAAAATCCCTCAGAGTCTTGTAGTGATACTGTCAGGCTTGACACTCTTTTTTTCCTGGTACAATTAGATAACTGCCTCCAAAGCCTTTGACCTTCAGGAACAAAAAGGTTTTAGAAATTGTATCTTCTTCCATGACAGCTAGACCTCCTGGGACAGGTGTGATAAAGTGATGAAAGGCTGGAGCAACCTACCCTGTTTGGCCACACATAGCCAGGCTCACTCCTATCTCAAGCCCTAGTTCCTAGAGCTGCAAATGAGAGAACACTAAACACCTCTACCTTAGACTGTGGAGACAATAAAACACGATGGATGCATTTAACCGGTTTGATGTAAGAAGTTCGTAACAAGGGCTGGTATTTTCACATTTGCTCTCTTTGTTAACAACCTTCCTTAATCACTAACTAGTTAATTTTTTGGTTTGTTTTTTGGGCCACACCCAGCAGTGCTCAGGGGCTACGCCCAGCGAGTGCTTGGGAGACCAGGTGGTGCCAGGGCTCAAACACGGACCTCCCGCAGACAAAGCATGCACTCCAGCCCACTGAGTCATCTCTTGGACCCTTGGTAATAATTCTCAAAGAACAGAACATTTTTCAGATTCAGAAGTCTCGATGGATGACCACACCAGCGCTTTCTAGGGCTTTCTTTCTGGAAAGATCTGTACAGTTCTTTCTGGATCCTCGATAGTGTGGTCTCTGTCTCCAGGTTTGTGTGCAAGCGGGGGCACACAAATGTTCCCGTGATCACACGGATGAGGGCTAAAGAGCTGGGCAAGAAATGGGTAGAACCTGAGCTTGCATCAGCCTGTCTTTTCGAAAACCAGAAAAAAAATGCCTTTGTGCTGTGCTTTCTTAACTACTCTATTGATGAGAGACCTCTGAATAAAGGGTGTCAAATGCAAAAAATAACAACCACAAAAAGAACCACAAAAACAAACCCGCAGCTGAAAAGCAGCTTCCTTCTTTGAATCATTTACCTCATTACATTTGTGACATCAGCGTTCATCTCTGGAGAAGCCCAGCCTTGCACACCTTGCCTTCCGCAGCAACGGACACACAGAATGCTTTGGCCATTTTTTCTGTTTCTCCATGAAACCTTGCCCCAAAGGGCCCTGAGCAGAGCAGCAAGAAGACGGGCTTCCCCACTTCCCCCTCAGTAGGTAGTGAGATAAATGGTACATTTTATCACTTGATCACTTGACATCCCGTTATTCATCGATTTGCTCGAGCGGGTGCCAGTAATATTTCCATTTGACCCTATCACGTGCCAGTATAGCCCAGTGGCATCTGGTTGCTTCAGGAATACAAAGAGCCTCAAACCGTTCGTTCAGGGTCTTGATGAAGAAGTCTGACCATCTTGTATGTGGGCGGCCACGTGATCTTTTGGCGTCCATTTTATAGGAAAAAAAATTGCAAGGGACCCTGCCGGAGGCCTAAATAAGTTCTAAACAACGCTGTGCATCAGAGCGCAGCCAGTAAGGAAGACCCATTTAAGATCCCTCTCCAAACCCTCTCTGCAGGCTGAACTCCAGACTCACAACTCTTGACAGAGTGCTACCGTCCCTTTCATTGACCAAGAAATAAGCCCATGCAAAGAATTCATCCATGGATGGCCATCCTCCCACCACCTCCCACCTTCATTTTCATTCCTAATTCCTCCTCTCCTGGTCTCTTGAAACTACCAAGCCAATCATAGAGCCAAAGGAATGAGGTCACCGGAGCCAAATTCTAACCAAACATAAGCATCATCCCAAGTCTATGGTTCCCCTGACATTCCATGGAGGAAATACAGCCTTTGGCAGCTGAACTGCATGCAACTGAATAAAGCATCAAAGCTGAGTGGAGTCCAAATGAAAATAGAAAAAGGTATTTCACAGAGAACTGTTCTTGTTTTTCTTTTCAGGGAAGCCACATTTGGTGATACTTGTTCCTAGTGGTGTTGGGGGCGAGGAGCGAACCATGAGGTGTCAGGTGTTGGGGATGGAACTGGAGTCTCCCAGACAATGAGTATGTGCTCCAGGCCTGGGACACTGTCTGGTCCTGCATGTACTCTTTGGCCATCTTAGATGCTCCCAAGCCAATGTTCCCCCATTTCTGGAATTCGGAGAGAAAATATTTCCAGTATTACCTTTGGGAGGCAGCTCGTGGAGGAACCCTGGGGGCCTCTCCAGCGCCATGCTGGGCATTGTATCCACTTGAGAAGGGCCAGGACTTCGGCTTCTGGTAACTTCAGGGACTTCATTATCCTAAGCCAGAATGATGAGAAAGAACCGGGAGATTATTCACATGATGACAGGCCAGCTACACCAGTCTCCATCCATCCACTTCTATTAACTTGTCTATTAACTCCAGAATCACTGTGGAGTTAGCCGGAGCAGAGATCATTAATGAGCTGAATTCTTTTCCTCCTGAGTCAAGAGTGATATGTGGGGACCAGCATCAGCGTCACCTGGGGTCGCCTGGGAGTTGGTGAGAAATGCAGCGTCCGCAGCGCCTCCTCAGAGGAACCCACAGTTTCCAACAAGACCCGCACTGATTCCTCTGCTGTTACAGTGGGAGCTGTCTGAGCCACAGAACCAGAGATAGCTGCAGATATTTTACTTTCAAAACAAAGTTCCTTTGGGGGGACAAATGTGAGTGGGGCCCCAATCACTGGGTAAGCAACATAAGCTGTGCACTGGAGGGGAAGTCCACCCTGGACCCTTTCCCAAGGGGTCTTCTGGGTCAGCTGAGGCCCATGTAATACCCCTCCCCTCTCACCCCAAGTGCAGGTCACAGGATCAACACAGGCTTCACGGGCCAGAGATGTGGCTCACTGGTAAAGCACTTTCTTGTAAGCAGACTTCTAGCTCTATGGACTGCATAAATCCCTTTCTTCCTCCTTCCCTCTTTCTCTCTTTCTCTTCTTCCTATTTTTCTCTGCATTGGGAGGCTCTTCAATCCTCAGCATTACATGGTCCCCTGAGGACTGCCAGAAACAAACTCCAAGCAAAGAGCTGGGCATAGCCCCCAAATACTACTGGATATGAAAAAAAATAGACATCTGGGGCCGGAGAGATAGCCCAGCGGGTAGGGCGTTTGCCTTGCTACGCGGTCGGCCTGTGCTGGCCTGGGTTCGATCCCGGCATCCCATATGGTCCCCTGAGCACCGCCAGGAGTAATTCCTGAGTGCAGAGCCAGGAGTAACCCCTGAGCATCGCCGGGTGTGACCCAAAAAGCAAAAAAAAAAAAAAAAAAAAAGAAAGAAAGAAAAAAATAGACATCTTCACCTGAACTAGATATGGAGAAAATAACAGACATCCTCACCTGAACAGGATGTAGAGAAATAGCCATCTCCAACTGAGCTGGGCTGCTGCCTAAAGCAGAGGCTTTCTGTCCGCTTACTTGCAGACAAGGTCAGTAAATCATGAGGGAAGAAAGCAGGTGAGCACAGAGTGCCGGACACAGATAGCACGTGGCCTGCACACAGCAGTGGCCAGACTCCAGCTGCCTCTCCTGATCCTGACACTGCCTGGGGGTGATATCCTAGATCCCCTGCGTTGCCTCCCACCACTTCCCACACATGCTCTTTTGGTCTGAATGGACCTGTTCTATTTTTTGGGGGTGGGGGAAGGGAGAGCGGTGGTGTTGGGCCACACCTAGAGGTGCTCAGGCTTACTCCCGGTTCTGCCCTCAAGAACAGAACCTTAACTCCAGTCCTATTTTCCCAGCCTCCTGAGTGAATATCTGTTGTCTCCTTACTCATGTCCTTCTCTCTTCCCTCATCTTTCAACGGAAGCAAAATTCACATAATTTAAATTGCTCACTTTGTGTTCTGGTTTTTGCAGCAATGGTTGGGGTTACACACTTGGGTTCTTGGATCACAAGGACAGTGCCTGGAGACTGCAGACAGCATGTGGGCACAGCGAGGCAGCCACATGCCTACCAATGAGTTGTCCCGTGCCTAAATGACCCACTGTACTACAGACAGTCCATGTCATGTAGAACATTCACCCCAGGTGTGATCTCAGTCATCACCCCAAAAGCTGCACTCATAAATCAGTTTCTCCTCCTTTACCCTCCCAGCTGACCCAGCAAGCACCGATCTCTCCAGTCTCTACAGCTCTGCCTATTCAAACATTTCCCATACTGGAATTCCAATGATCCCATGACACATGATACATGTCACATGACTTCGCATGTCTGGCTTCTTGTACTTGCACTTCTATTTCTTTTAGTTTGTTTGTTTGCTTCTGGGCCACACCCAACAATGATCAGCTGGCTTTGCACTAAGGAGTCACTCCTGGCAAGTTTGGGCACCATATGGTGTGCCAGGTATTAAGCCCAGGTTGGCCACATACAAGGTAAGTGCCTTATCTATCATACTCTCTCTCTCTCTCCCGCCCCATGGCCTTCTATCTCTTACAGTGAAAAGTCCCTTAGGACAAGACAACTGGGGGCCCTCCCTTCAGGCACACTCACCTCATTGTCCCCCTCCATCCCACTGCTCAGGCTGAGAAGGCTCCGGTGCTGGATCTGTTACTTGCACTGCCTGTAGGGGACAAAGTCAGACTGTGGATTCCTTGAGTAAGAAAAAAACACACACTTAGCTTACCTTTACCAATAGAAATAAGTTATGACTGTGGGATTATTCAAAAGTTCCTAACTGGCTCTGATGTGACAGATATTACTGTATCTCTCATTTGGGGGTGAATCCCCTACATACTTTTAAAGGGACCCACAGCAAGTTGCCTAACCACTCTAAGTCTCCATTTTCTGATCCAGAAACTCACAGTATTGTCATATATATCTATATATATATCTATCTATATCTATCTATCTATCTATCTATCTATCTATCTATCTATCTATCTATCTATCTATCTATCTATCTATCTATCTATCTATCTATCTATCTATCTATCTATCTATCTATCTATCTATCTATCTATCTATCTATCTATATACATATATACTAACCCCAGGTAACGTGTATGGCAAAAGGCCTGCAAAGTGTAAGCATTTATATCCTCACATTCAAGATGGGAAATGCTGTAGCATTAAGCCAACAGAGCTCCATCTCTCTTTGTCCATACTTCCCGTTATACGTGGCAACATGACTTTCACTTGTTAATATGACATCAGCACGTATCACACAAGCCTAAGTTAGATAAACACTGGCATACTGGGGTTTATCCTTCTGGAATGTTCCATTTCAGGATCTTATGAGGATAATTTTGCCATGAACAGTGACTTCCCCAGTCACTGTCCACTAGTATTAAAAGCACTGGAGAACTTCTGTCTTTAACAACTTGCTTGTATAATAAAAAAAAAATTGTATTGCGGGATTAAGTCCAATTCAAAAAATAATATTTACATCCAACCCATTTTAACATAAAAGAAGTCAAAGCAAACAAAGAGAGATTCAGGTTAGACCCCATATCCCCAGAGGCCCTGAAGAATGAGAAGTCACCAGGATGCCCCCAGCCCATCTGAAATGCCAGCTGAATAAAGTTGCAGAGTGACCCCAAATGACCCACAGGGAACGGAGATGGACCACCCTAATGAGTCTTGGCCAAGTTTTGAGTCAGAATAAATAATGAGTTGTTTCAAGCCACTACATTGAATGGCTTGTTCCTAGCAATAGATAACTGAAACTTTGTCACTGGAGTGACAGTACAGCGGTAAGGTTCTTGCCTTGCTCTGACCAATCTGAGTTCAATCTCTGGCACTACATATGGTTCCTGCATCCAGCCAGGAGTGATCCCTGAGCACAGAGTCAGGAAAAATCTCTCAGCACTGCCAAGTTTGACCCTCTAAGAACCAAAACAACAACAACGAAACTGTCAAGACCCAGTGCAGGCCACAGAAGCAGAGTTAGTCAGCCTCTGGGTCTGTTCTTGAATACCTTTCTAAACAGGTGAGCTTCAGCCCTCACCATAAGCCCCAGAGCAAGGCCAGAAACACAGTTCAACTCTCCATTCTCGTCTTTGAGTGCTTCCAGGCCCAGCAATCCTGAGGGCCACTATCCACCCTGGCAGTGATGGGCACAAACTGTCTCCCTGGCTATCTCCCCAGACCTCAGTTAAAGACTCTTAACTAAATCCACAGATGGGAAAAGCAGGATGTATATGCACACAAACATGCACAGACTCTTTTTTCTAGAACCCCATCCAGAGCACAGATCAGATTCTCAAAGCAGTTTGCTTGCGTGGAGCAAAAAAAGACCAAAACTGGGGGCCAGAGCAATAGCACAGTGGGTAGGGCATTTGCCGTGCACGCCGGCTGACCTGGGTTTGATCCCTGGTATCCCATATAGCCCCCTGAGTACTGTCTGACTGCAGAACCAGGAGTAACCCCTGCACATCACAAGGTGAAATCCAAAAGCAAAAAATAAGCAAACAAATAAATGAGTGAGTGGATGAATAAATAAATAAATGCCAAAAGCCCCGGCTAGGGACCTTCCCTGTTCCACCATTGCCTTTGCAATTCTCTGCCTGGTATTTAAGGAGAGACGAATCCTAAATGTTAACTTGTCTCTTGCTCTTTGCTTGCTCTCCGAGCTGAGGTGCAGACACGAGTATGTCTGACAGACACGTTCAGTGTGTGGGCTGGTGTGTCTCAAGCCAACTCCCACCATCGGCTCAGAGAGGAGATGCCAGGACTGTTGGCTACAGTCACACTCCTGTCCTAGCCACCGAACCCAAAGAGAGACTCCTCGTACTCAGGTCCTCGTCCTGGCTTCAGAGCTGGAATTCTCAAACCTGAGTCCAACATTTTCTCGGGTTGCTGTCTTCTTGCCCCTTCCTTTCCCGACCCTGACTGAGGAAGCCCGTAGGCTAACAGTGGAAGTCTGTCCTGCTTCTAGACGTTGTGAGTTCAAACCCCTCTCTAGCTAGCCAAACATGTCTCACTGACTTATCCTGGGACCGTGATCAGAGAATCTATCGAGGGGCTCGAACGCAGAGCAAACGCTCAATAAATGTTAGCTAATATTATCATTCGGCTTTTCTACTGATAGAGGAGGGATATACGGCCTTGCTATCTGGCAGTATCTGTAGGGATCTTTGGCTCCCTGACACAAGCTTTCACAGGTACACGGCCTGCTTTGAGCCCTCCCCCAGCTCAGGCTCCAAATGAGATCTAGAGGTTTCCGTGATCCCCTTCAACTGCTCACTTGCAGTGCTGGAGGTGCTGTCTGTCTTCCAGTCTCCGTCTCAGCTCCGTCCTGGGAGGCAAGGCGCTCTTCCTGGGGCCGCTCTCATAGACTCCGTACTCCACTTTCCCCGTCAGGAGCTGTGAATTCGGATCGGGACCGTGATCTCCAAGTCTGAAATCAGAAGGTAAGTGGGAGAATCTCTATGTACTTGGGGACATTCACCAAACTCTTCTGCAGCTCCCTGTCCATCTGTCCACCTGCCCCTCACACCAGGATGGAGTCTGCAGGGGAGGGGGCAGGAGGGAAGAGAGGATGAGGAAGAAAGAAAGGGGGAGGGAAGAGAGTAGGAGCCCAGACTCAATTCATCCTTAAAAGCCACAGCCCTGGGGACAAAAGAGAAGATAGAGAGAGAGGAGGAAGAGGAAGAGGAGGAGGAGGAGGAGGAGGAGGAGGAGGAGGAGGAGGAGCCTGTGAAGGGCAGGAGATCTGCTCCCCGACACTGGGGTCAGTTAGCTTCTCTGAACAACCTCCTGTTTCTAAGAGGTGGGTATTCATCTAGTTTAGGTTTGGGGCCTACACCTAGTAGTGCTCAGGGACCACTCCTGGTCTGTCCTCGGGGGGCCACTCCTGGTGGGACTTGGGAGCATGAGGTACCAGGGATTGAACCTGGGTCTTCTGCAGGCAGAACATAGGCTCAGCCCATTGAACTCTCCCCTGAGCTAGCAAGGGACTGGTGGTGGCAGCTAACGGGGTATGGAATGTGTCCAGCAGGATTCTCAGACCTTCCTTATCTCGGCACCTCGGATCCTCCCAACACACCGGAAATAAATACTACCAACAACCCTCCCCACAGGAGTTAAGACACAGAACACTGAGAGAGCCTCAGTGGCAGCTGGGAGTGGGACAGCTGGGATGTGATGCGATGCCACGGTCCAGGCTCACGAGCATCGCTCACCTCGTCTCTCAGCCCCTTTCTACACTACTGGAGATGTGCAGCGAGCAGGGAAGGAGGAAGCAGTGGGAAGATGGGGTGACTGGGAAGGCTGGCCAGCGATTCCTTTCCCCTGCTCAGTGTTTGCCTGACTTTTCCCTCTCTTTTAATGGCAGTGTGGGGACTCAAGCTCAGAGCCTCACACATGCAAGGCAAATGCTCTGCCACTGAGCCATATCCAGCCCTTAACCTGCTCCCGTGACTGGCTTAACCCTGCCCAGTGGCGGCTGGTTCTCCCTGGCTTGATTTCCACCCCCAAGGAAATGAGCGGGAATGAACTCCTGCTGATGAGCTAATAAAACATCTGTGGTACCAATATGCAAAAGAAGAGAGAACCTGAGAGAGAGATAAAGAGAGAGAAAGAGGGAGAGAGGGGGAGGGAAACAGGGCACATTAATATTGGGAAATGTGCACTGGTGAAGGGACAGGTGTTGGAACACTGTATGACCCAACTATGAACAGTTTTCTAGTGGTCTATTGCATGGTGATTCAATAAAAGAAAGAAAGAAAGAGAGAGAGAGAAAGAGAGAAAGGAAGGAAGGAAGTGGAAAAAGAAACTCCCAAACACTAGCAATAAAAGTGAACTTCCTTAGCTTTATAAATGGTACCTAAATAGAATGACTGCATTCATTAATAGGATATAAATAGATAGCAGTGTTTTACTAAATATGGGAAATGGTAATGGCAGATTAAAACTCACCACTGAATATACACAAAGAGACTTAAGTGATAAACTCTAAATACCTGCAGGGCTAGCCACAATGTGTAAAATAAGAGGGAGAGAGATGCAGAGACAGAGAGAGACAGAGAGAGAAAGAGAGGAAACGGGGTACCTGCTATTAAGGTGGCCTGGGGGGTGGGAGGGGAGGGGTACATTGGTGGTGGAAATGGGGCACTGGTGGAGGGATGGGCGCTGGTATACTGTACTACCAAGAACCAATTATGAACACCTTTGTATGTTTCACGGTGGTATAATAAAAAAAATTAAAAAAAATAAATGGTATCTAAATAAAGCTATCACTAATAAAAAATAATGCAGTGCTCACTCAGACTTCCAGCCCCAACCATGGATGCCAGGTTCACGTCCATGCCCAAACACTCCCTCTGCCAAGGTCTGGACACGCCTCTGGAGAAAGGGCAGGCTCCGGTTGAATTCTTGGGACACGTACTCTTATCTGTGCACCCCACTTCCTCCTCTGCCCCACCTCTTCTCTCTGACAGCTGCAGCAGGAAGTTCAGGGAGTCCAGGGGCTGGGAGCGCCCCATTGACCAAAACAGAGACCTCTGCAGAGAGCAAACTGACTATAACCTGAACATAAGAGAGCACAGTGGGGGCCAGGCGATAGCCCAGCGGGTAGGGTGTTTGCCTTGCACCGGCCAGCCAGTGCCGGCCCGGGTTCGATCCCCGGCATCCCATATGGTCCTCCGAGCACCGCCAGGAGTAATTCCTGAGTGCAGAGCCAGGAGTAACCCCTGAGCATTGCCGGGTGTGACCCAAAAAGCAAAAAAAAAAAAAAAAAAAAAAGAGAGAGCACAGTGCTAGGCGGGAAGCTTTCTGCACAGAGAAACTTTTTACTCTGCGATTTTTCACACATGGAGAAGCTTTTCACTCTGTGATCTTTCTTCTTGTTGCTGTGTTTTGTTTTGGTCCACACCCACCAGTGCTCAGGGGCTACTCCTAGCTCAGTGCTCAGGGGCTGATCCTGTGGTGCTTGGAGGATCATGCAATACTGAGGATCACACATGGGGCTTCCAGTGCAACTCACGTGCTCTGCCCTTGGACTATGTCCCCAGCTTGTTCATAATATGTTTTTATTGGTATACTATTGGTCTATCACACTTATATATATGTACATATTATATATATATATATATGTATTTGTATATGACATCGCAGCAGTAGTTTCTACCCCTGATAATGTCATTAAATTTCAAAATCATTTCAAACCACAGTGTTGAATTTTATGAGATGTGGGGTTGATTTCTTTCTCTCTGTTCTTTTGTAAGCAGTTCTTTTTTACTGCAGTTGTGGTCACAGTTACAAGAGTGTTTGCTAACACTTTTGATATGCAGAATTTCTGCCCCCTACCACCCCCACTACCTGGGCTGGAGGAACAGTATAGCGGTAAAGTACTTGCTTTGCATACCGCTGACCCGGATTAGGTTCCTAGCATTCCATATAGTTCCCTGAGCACCACCAGGAGTAATTCCTGAGTGCAGAGCCAGGAATAACCCCTGAATACTGCCGTTATGTGCCCATCCCCTTCCCCAAATGCCCAGTACCTTCCACCACTATTCTAGTGTCCCGCTTCTAGACAGCTCTTCCCCTTCTTCCCTCCTGTGTGGTAGCTTCAACTCTGTAGTCAAAGTCCCAGGGGGTGTTCAAGACCATCTGTTGTACTGCTGCGCTTCTCTCTACACCACAGATGGTCAGACTGCCCAGAAGTTGTCACTGTCCTTTTCCCACTGACTTTCTTCACTTAACAGTGAGATCACTTCTAGTCCATCCAACTTAGAGCAGAAGGCAAGGTTTCATCATTGCTTAGAGCTGAGCACAATCACATACCACCACATCTATAGCCACTCCTTTGCCGTGGGGCCTTTGGACGGTTTCCCAATCTTCACTATTGCAAACAGTGCTACACCAGAAATTTAAAAAGGGCACGTTGTTGGTGTGAGCAGGTACAAGCTCTCCTTGACCTAGGGATTCATTTCTGAGGGTTGTGAATGTTTCTAGAATGAAAGCTTCCCAGGTCTCCAGGCCCACACAAATCTTTCCCTTGGGCTTTCTGGTAACCATGGAGGAACAGTGGAAACATCCACACCCAGCTGGGAGCTGTATGGACAGACAGGAGCAGGTGGAGCTGCCCTGGGTGTGGCTGTCTCCTCTGTGGCCCAGTCAGCTGCCATACTTTATTCCTCTTTAACTTTGCTGGGCTTTTCAAATAGCAGCCATTTAAAGGGAGGTTCCTATCTGCTTCGTTTACATTCGTGAAGCAATTTTTTTTACCCTCAACCAATTCCAAGAAGAAAAAAAAAATACATGATATGGGGAAAAGTGACCAGAAAGCCCAATGTTAAAAAATGTCAAGTCTAGGGGCCAGAGCGATAGCCCAGCGGGTAGGGCATTTGCCTTGCATGCGGCCAGCCTATGCCGGCCTGGGTTCGATCCCCAGCATCCCATATGGTCCCCTGAGCACCTCCAGGAGTAATTCCTGAGTGCAGAGCCAGGAGTAACCCCTGAGCATCACCGGGTGTGACCCAAAAAGAAAAAAAAAAGTCAAGTCTGAGCCAGTTTGAATATCTAGAAGATCAATGCCAGAAACAACAATCATTGTGTCCCATAGCACTTTCCCCAGAGTGAACTCTCTTGAGTTCCTATTGCCTTCTGCAAGCGTCACTACTTTTCCATTAAGCAGATGAAGCAGATCTAACTACAGAGAAGGACACTGAAGCACAGAGTGACTAGAAGAATCGCCCCAGGTTAGAAAGCTGAGATTAGGTCTCCTGGGGTCCTGTTGGTGCTGTCCTGGCTGTGTCCATAGACACACCTCAGATGATACCGTCCTCTAGCGGAGCTGGACACCTGCAGGTCACTGTCCACTGACCCTCTGGCTCCCACACACCGGTCCACCCACCCTCTGGCTCCCACACTGTCCGCCCACCCTCTGGCTCCCTCACGGTCTATCCACCCTCTGTCCTATCTCTGCATCAGCCAGTAAGAGCAGAACAACCTAGGTTGAAGAAAGAGTAGTGGCAATTCGTTAGGAATCTTATTTTTTAAATAAATTATTTTGTACCTTCTAAGCGAGCAAGCTTGGATGGTGGATGGGAAACTGGGGACAACGGTGGAGTGAAGGTCGCACTGGTGATGGGATTGGTGTTGGAACACTGAATGCCTGAAACAACTGTACTATGAAGAACTTTGTAAACTACAATGTTTAAATAAAGTTTTATAAAACTGGGAAATAATAGAGAGGTTAAGATATATGCCTGGCATGCTTGCCCCTGACCCAGGTTTGACCCCTGGTACTACATGGTCCCCAAGCATTGCTGTGCAGCTCTGGAGGCCCAGCTGAGCCCCAGCACTGCAGAGCCAGGGCCCAGGTAATCCGGGCCCTGGCACTGCAGGGCCAGAGGCCGGGTAATCCCCAGCACTGCAGGGGCCAGAGGCCGGGTAATCCCCAGCACTGCAGGGCCAGAGGCCGGGTAATCCCCAGCACTGCAGGGCCAGAGGCCGGGTAATCCCCAGCACTGCAGGGCCAGAGGCGGGTAATCCCCAGTACTGCAGGGCCAGAGGCCGGGTAATCCCCAGCACTGCAGGGCCCAAGCAGCCCAGTATCCTTATGCCTGTGCATTAAACTCCTGGCCCAACTGGCTGAAATCAGGGGGTCCCAGGTCTTCTAAGCACCACTTGGAATCCCTCCTCCCCAGTGAGTTGAAATGAAAACAAATCTTAGTTTTAAAATTATTCTGGGCGTTCTAACCCAAATGAAGGAACATTTATCACTCCTTTTTCTTTTCTAAAGCAAACAAGGAATCCCGATGACTAGTCCATGCTCGTGGGCGGGCTCCAGGCCCGTCGGCAGAGAGGTGCCTCTCACCAACCCTCATTTCCTTGGGTACCACTTGTGATCCAGAGCTGATGCTCCCAAATGGTTTGGTTGGGGGGGGGGGCAGAATCCTTTCTTCTAACAAAAACAGAAGCTTAATGCAAAAGTATTTTTTCAAAGAGTTTTGTAAAAGAAACTGCAGCAGTCAGAGCTGAGCAAACTGCCCCAAACCACATTCAGTCCTAGGAATCCCTGAACTATCTTGAACTATCTGCCTACCCTACACCAGCGCACCAGCATCCACAGAGCATCACACACAGCACCTCGGAGTGAGAGACGCAATCACAACTTAGGAGGTCTCCCAACACATAACCTAGTTTAGGGAGTTAAGAACTGGGCTGAACTGACCCTGCCATAAAAGTAGCCATGGCAAATGCTCTGTTTTCCTAGGCCTTGCAGGTGGTTGAGCTCAAATGCCCACTGTCTGTCCAGAAGCAGGAGGCTTCCACCAAAGACTAGTGTAAGCGGTGGATAAGTAACCTAGCTCTTGTCCTCAGGAGGGGAAATTCTTCCAGAATGTTCTCCATCAACTCCTGGAGTCTCCAGGAACAGAAAGCCCCACCTCTGTAGCAGCCAGGGCACGGGCTGACCACCTTTCTCTTCTTCTCTTTCCCACTCCCACTCTATTTCTGGGGCTCATCTCCCATCTCAGCGACCTGCTCTCAAATCCTTGTCAGGGAAAAACATTCACGGCTGCACAATACAGCAAAGGAACTAAATGCCACAGAATTGTACCCACAGTCCAATAGTAAATTTGGCTATATATAGCAAACTGTAATTGTAAATGACAATAGACAGCACAATTTAATATTTTACCACAATAAAAGGTGAAAACCAAGAGAGACTCAGGGTGGATGGAGAGAAGTTTCTGTGTAGACTGTTTATCATCTTCAAGCTATTACTGTTCCACCCCAAATTATACATAGCTTAAACTTTCCATACTCATGACATTCATAAAAGCCCATATGTTAAAAAAGACTCAGCTCCTTCAGAGCTCCCCCCAATTCTAGGTCAGGTGGTCTGCTTCCTGAGGAGAGGGACAGACCATTCCAGGCTTCTTTGGAAAATTTTACTGTTGATAAGCCAGTGTAGACCCCACTCACTTTAAGTCTGATTAGACTCAGGTCAATGTCTTGGGGGACCACACCCTGCAGTGCTCAGGGGACCCACAGTACTGGAGATGGAACCCAGGGCTCCCACATGCCCAACATGTGCTGCAGGCTTTGAGGCATCTCCTCAGCTTTGCATGCGCTGAACTGTACACAATGATTACAAAAACCGGCAATTCAGGGCCGGAGCCTGGCTAGGGAATCCCAGCTCAGCCGGCTCCTCTAGGCTGGTGGTGGTGGGGACTGATGGCTCTCACAGCGCGGGCATGTGTGGGCCTGCACCAGGGCCCGTCACACCTTAACTCACGCTCGCCACCCTAATGAGGTGAAGGCTTTTACTTATGTCATTTTGCTGCTTAGCACCGAGTTTTCCGTCTGGGAAGCACTTTGACCCTCCGGTGTTGGAACACAGCACGCACAGCCAAATTGCAGGTTTCTTGATGCTGCCTGTATTTAGAAGCTTGAAATGTCTCGTTTAATCAAGGCTAAGGCTTCTATCTTTGGTTCAAGTGCTCTGGGTTTGAGAAAGCACCTCACCTCAGCCCTTTTCCCACCCGAGGCCCTACTGTCTGACCCTGGGCTGTCTGTGCAACTCTGAAATTGAAATATTTTGCTTCCCTCTTATCCAGGAAGGCAGACAAGTGGGAACTTGAGCAGCAATAGCATGCACTTAAAGTCCAGACACCCAAGAAGTCTCAGGATGACCTCGCTGACTTTCTTCTACATTACAGAGAACCTTCGTATCCCTCTTCTCCACACAGTCAAAATCATCCTTCATTGACAAGAAATGACTTCTAGCAGAGAACACCAGATCCTCACAAATAAAGGACTAGCTCATGAGCCACCCTGGAGCACGGATCATGCTTAAGGGCCAGAGTCGTTGGTGGGATGGCTGATGATCAAGGAGCATCTGGGGGAAGTGAATGGGGTCACTGAATATTTCAGTGATCTCTGTGCCAGCAGAGAATTCTGCAGCTCTATCAGCACACCATGCTGCGTGCTAGTGAGTGGGAGCTGCGTGAAGCAGGGGCTGCTCAGAGCAGTGAGGGGGCAGGGGGGTTGAGCACAACCATGAAAACAGAACTGCGAGCTGACTCTGTCTTTGGTATGTGGAACAGGGTTAAGAGGAGGCAAGGAGAGAATCATGGTGGAGAGAATACAGGAAAGGATTCTCCAAGGATGACACTCGAGGGAAGAAAAAGAACAGAGGGGCTGGGGTGTGGCTCAGTGGTATAGCGCATGGCCTGCATGTGTGAGACCCTGGTTTGATCCCTAAAACACACACACACACACACACACACACACACACACACACACATGCATGAGTCCCAGTCTGTAAAGTTGTGGGAAAAGTAAAGTGGGATAAATGGCAAAGACCGCAGGAAGGACTGCTGTGGGCATGCAGAGCAGTTAAAAGGAGTCCATGGCACCTACAGCACAGGTCAGGGGCAAAAGGGCGGGGGTGAGTTAGGGAGTCAGGTCACACAGAGCCTGGCAACCACAGTGAAGAGTGTGTGTTACTATGGACAGAACAAGAGTCTCTGGAAGGGCTGGGCCAAGGACATGGAATTATCTGATTTTTTGAAGAGGGGCAACCCCCCCACCCCCCAGGGCTGGGCTGCTGAAGGCTGCTCAAGGGCTACTTCTGATGGTGACCAGACTGAAATTCAAGTCTCGGGCCTGGCAGTTAATGCTCAGAGCCCAGGGTCCAGCAGGGGCCAAGTCTGTCAGAACCTGGGTCTCAGGTGGCTCAGAGGAAGAGCCTCTGCATGATGCTGATGGCGTGAGTGAAGGAATGGAGAGATCAGAGACGGCAAGTAGCAGGTGAGTGAAGGGAGAGGAGTTGTACAGCTGCTCCAGGTAGGAAGAAGCGCCGGGGCCTGGGCCAAGAGAGCTTCCTGAAAAGGGCTGTCAGGGCTGGGTTCTGCTGCCAGTGGGTCTCAGGCAGGCGAAACAAACAAGGACAGGGAGATATCCGGTCCGATGACCAGGATGTGAGCAGGCTCACGGGCACTCACACCATTACAGGCAGCTAGAGACGGATGCTGGAAGTCATGCACTAATTTAGTCCCGTCTGTAATTGAGACTCCAGTGCCTCTGAAAGCCCTTTCCAGACAGCCTCCCACTCAGAATAAGGCTGGCGAAGGTAAATCACCTCACCAGGCCTCTTGGTGGGAAAATACAGCACAGGCAAATAACAAAGATTTCTTAAAGGTGGAGGGACAGTATGAGGGGCTGTGGAGGGAGGGAGACCAAAGGGAGCAGAGGGGGCTTGGTCTTCAGCTGGCACAACCGGAAGTCCTAGCTCTGCTACGAACCCCTAACGCACCCACGAGACACCCCACACAGCATCCAGAGCATCCCAAGCAGTCTGGGGTGGCCATCCACAGCACAGTCTGCCCGAATCAGAAAAAAGGCGCCATATGAACAACCATGTCCTCTGAGATCCTTGTCAAGGGGGAGAGTCTGGTTCCAGGAAACCACACTACAAGCCTCCCTGAGCAGGAGGAGGGAGGGATGCAGAGCTTGGGCCAGTCATCCAGGCTTTTGCTGACACACCAGGACCCAGGTACCGCCGGGACATGGAGCCACTGACCCAGAGGACCTCACCCAGAGTCTCATCACAGCTTCCATGCTGGGCAAGCAGCCTGCCCACTCAGACCCACCAGACAGGGGAAGCGAGAACCAACAAACCACCACAAAACCCTCCACAGGTGGGAAACCCCAGGGGCCACTTACCTGCCTGCTTTCCTGATTTTTGCTTCTCTCTTTGTCTTCGGGTGATACTATCTCTTAGCCGCTTAAGATTTTCCTGAGGGAGGAAAATTAGCTTGTTTATTTATTTTTAGTTATTCTATTTTATTATTTATTTACCTTTGCTTTTTGGGTCATGTCTGGTGATGCTTAGGGGTTACTGCTGGCTCTGCACTCTGAAATTACTTCTGGCGGTGCTCAGGGGACCATATGGGATGCCGGGATTGAACCCGGGTCAGCTGTGTACAAGGCAAATATCCTACCCGCTATACTATAACTCCAGCCCCAAAATTAGTTCATTTTAATTAATTAATTAATTAATTTATTTATTTTTGCTTTTTGGGTCACACCCGCGATGCTCAGGGGTTACTCCTGGCTCTTTGCTCAGGAATTTCTCCTGGTGGTGCTCAGGGAACTATATGGGATGCCGGGGATCGAACCCGGGCCGGCACAGGCTGGCGCGTGCAAGGCAAATGCCCTACCCGCTGGGCTATCGCTCCGGCCCCTAGTTTATTTTTAAAGTATACACCAGACTTATGCACTTTGGCATTAGAGCATCTTTCTGATTTTATGCTGTTTGCAAGCTACGTCACATAGTGATCAGCACAGCCTCAACATGCAGGGCCAGGGAGCTGGCTCAGAGGGCTGGAGTGCAGGCTTTGGCAAGTGACCGCTCTGGGTTTGGTCACCAGCACTGCATGGTCACTACCCCTGACCCCCAGGCAAAAGTGACCCATGAGCACTGAACCTGGGGTAGCCCTTGAGCAATCCCTGTGTGCCTCCTACTGAATCGCCAATATACAAATTAGTGCATCTGCACTTGGCTCTGAGAATTCCACATCTCAGAAACAACACTAAAGAGAAGGTGTCTGGGTCACAACAAAGTGTCTCCCCTCCTGTCTGGTTCCCAGCTCCAGAGCAGCCTGAGGAACCCCTGCTTCCCTCCTCATCTGTCCCAGAGTCAGCCAGACCCTTGCCTCAGTACAGACATGCCCCCCACATTGCTGATGTCGGACGGGGTCCTGTACCTTTCTCCTGGCCTCCAGGAATGTGGATTCCTCTGACAGTCTCCACCTGCCACGGGTTTGGGGCCAGGCCCACCTGAAGCTTCCCTACACACCTGCTCACATTTTAGTGGCTGTCCCTGCTCTCCGACACTAGACTAGGCTGACTAGCCCTGTATAGGCATGCATGTGTGTGCATGTGTGTGCATGTATGCAATCTCCTCAGAGATACTGTGGGCCCTTGAAGGGCCAGAGCTCAGGTCGTGTATCTCTCCGAAACCCCCTTGTCTGGAATTTTGTAAGCATTCTGTAAATGCTGAATACACCTCTAAGGATGGAAATGTGTTGCTACTTCAGTCAAAAAACTTAGAAGCCATATATATATATATATATATATATATATATATATATATATATATATATATATATATATATATATATATATATATTTTGCCTTTTGGGTCACACCTGGCGACACTCAGGGGTTACTCCTGGCTCTGCACTCAGGAATTACTCCTGGCGGTGCTCGGGGGACCATATGGGATGCCGGGGATCGAACCCGGCCGGCACAGGCCGGCCGCGCAGAAGGCAAATGCCCTACCCACTGGGCTATTGCTCCAGCCCCTAGAAGCCATATATTACTTCAAAAAAATCAGAATTTATATATGATTACTTAGAACTTATTTATTATCTGAACTTGCTAGCCAAACACTCCGGGAACAACATCCAGATGACATGGCTGGAACAGTTAATAGCAGTGGGATCATGGGGCGCAGGGAAACAACAGGTCACAGGGCTAAAAGAAGTAAGCAGGATGGAGCTGGAGGCAAGGAGAGGTGGGAGGCAGCCAGCATGGAGAAGTGATGGGGGGGGGGTGCAGGGAAAGAGAAGGGAACAGGCAAGAGCGGGAAGGCACACGCTGGCTAGACCTGAGGGTCTCAGGGAAAAGAGCCCAAGACACTGGAGTTTGGACCTTGGCGCCTGCAAGACAGTAGAACAGGAGCGGAAACAGCAAGTCTGGGAATGACAGCAGTCTGGCGGGGCAGCTTGGTATGGGATGGCTACAGGTGGAGGGCACTGCGGGCCTCACCTGGCAAGGTGGGAATGGACAGACTGCAGCCACCTGCTCAGAGAAGGAGCTGTAGGACGAGGAAGTGCAGGAGATGGGAGGTGGACAGAGACAGGCAGGGAATGGGCGCTGGGGTGTTTCCTGAGCAGTCTTCACCCCCTACAGTCCCTGGAGGGGACTGTCCAGGAAGCACCAGGCAGCCGCTCAGAGCTGGGATTCTGTGCCATGTAAAATAAGGACCCAAGAGTTCATGCCTTGAGGGTATGGGTCGCTCCCCACAGCTAACATGCTGTGCCAGGAATGCTAAGGGGCACCTGGTTATGACACCGGATGACTTCCTTCACAGTTCAGGTACTGGAGCTCAGAGGCACCAGGTCGTTCCACCCCCAGCAGCAGAACAAGGGTGTAACTCGGCTGCCTGGCTGCTGGCTCCTAACCGCAGTGCCACGTGGACGTGTAACTTGGCAGAGAGGAAGGAAAAAAAGAAACTCGTTTGGCCAGGATTCGCCTGTCCAAACAACACCACGGATTTCCCCAGGTCTCCTGGTGCCTACAGTGCCCCGCCACCTCCCTCTGCACCCACAGGCACAGGCCCTGGGGGGAGAGGGGGCACAGAGGGAGCACAGCCTCCAGAGGAGAAAGGACTCTGAGCTCGGCCTCCTCCCCTCTCTGAGCCTCAGCTCTCTGCAGGAGTGACCAGGCGCTCTGCAGGTGTGCTAGGAGGAGGGAGAGAGGTGAGTACAGTCGAGCACTTGAGGACTCACTTCCCTCCTCCTCTGCGAATGTTCCACCCTGGAGAGCTGGCCCGGCTCCATGCTCAAGGCTGCCTCCTCCCTACCCCAGACGCTGGGCGTGTCAGGCCTCAGAGCACAGGGGCCAGGCCCACGGCAAGAGAGAACAAAGTGCAGTTGCTCAGGTCCTGACCCCAGCCTTGGATGGGTCTCCACTCCCTCACTTAACAGCAAGCAGTTTAAATAGGGATGTGCTTCCTACAGCCAGGTTAGAGTTCCTTAGACTGCTTTACATTCCACACAGAGTGCATGCACCGAGTTATATATGTTCTATACATAGTGAGAGTCTCCTCTGAGTACAGGGAAAAGTGTGGGCTGGCCCGATCTGAATCCTTGACACTGCATTTGCAAACACACCTATAGGAATACAGAGTTTGCACGTGTGAGTGTGCCTTAACTTGGGTGTTGTTACGTCTGCAACGTGTCTGAGACGCTTAATTATACTTCTTGGGAGCCATCCAGGTTTCCTCTGTGTTCTAACGTGTGAAAGTTGGGTGAGAGTGCTGGCACCAGTAGAAAGAAAGACCGAAAAGAATAAACGCTGGAAAGCAAACGTGTGGGGCAACCCGCAGAGTGAAGCAAGAGCCACAGAATCAGGGCTTATGGTTGAGTCTTTGTTCCTAATCACTAGTGTCAGGACAACCAGAAACATCTTCCAGCTATCAACCAGGGATCTGTAGACTGTGGACTACAGGCGTCTGAGACACACGCTCTGACTCACAATGACACCCAAACGCTGCCAGGCCCAATCACAGGGGCTCAGCTGAGGCCAGGCCCCTTCCTCCCCCACAGCCAGCTGGTGAACCGGACATGAAGCAGACTCTCTCCAGAGCCAGTTACCTGCTGGAAGCGAAAAGACTCGAGGCGCTTCTTCTGGTTGAGCTGCCACTCCTTGAAGTGCAGCACAGCCTCATCCACGTTCACGATGCCCAGCTTCACCTGCTCCTGCAGGGTAATAAGCTGCCGCTGGCCTGGTGTTTTCATCCCGGCAAAAGGGTCGTATATACTTGACTGCGGCCTATCTCTCCACGGTCTGACTGGAGGCTCTGCAAAGGAGGGCAAACTCAGTTGGACGGGTCCCCCACCAGAGAGAGCTGACCGGATGAGAGCTGACCAGTAAGGCCAGTCATTGCTCAAGAGGACATGCCCCAAAGAATAGCCGCATATAGAATGTGAAGGGGACGAATATGACATGGGACCTGGTGAGAGGGAAGCACGAAGAGGGAAAACCAGAGACAGAACCTCTGAGTGACCCGTTTCTGAGGCTGGGCAAAGAGGAATAGCTCGTCTCTCACAAAGGTACAATAGGAACCAGTGAGCAAGCCTGACCAGGTTGCGTGAACAGGAATGGGTCACAAAAACAACTGGCAAATGTCTGGCAGGAACATAAAGCAAACTGGATTCATCGCTGATCAGAGCAGTTACTCTGCATGTTAGTGCCCTTTGTGCGTGGTCTTCCTGGAAGCACAAAGCTTGTAAACTTGGCGATGAATGCTTTTTTGTGACCTGCGATAGTAGCTCGGCCCGTTTTAATCAATCAATTAATCAATTGTATTGCTCGGCCCTTTTAATCAATCAATTAATCAATTGTATTGCGACAGTGTTATAAAGTTGCTCATGACTTGGTTTCAGTCATATAATGTTCCAACCCCAGTGTACATTTCCCACCACCAAGCTCCCAGCTTCCTCTGCCACTCCCACCACCAGACTGCCTCTACAGCAGACACTTTCCTTCTCTCTCTCTCTCTCTCTCTCTCTCTCTCTCTCTCTCTCTCTCTCTTTACTTTTGGGCATTATGGTTTGCAATAAAGGCACTGCAATGTTATCATGTATATCCCTTTACCACTTTTCAGCACTCAGCTCCTGTCCAGAGTGATCACTTCTAACTATCATCGCCACAGAGGCCTCTTCACTGTCCTGATTGTTTCCCCCTGACACTCGTGACAAATTTCCAACCATGAACCAGTCCTCCTGGGCCTCATATCTTGCCCTTGGTCTCATACTCAGTTCACTATCCATAACCTCATATAGTGTTATTTTTCAATCCCTTAGATGAGTACAATTATTCTATATCTGTCCCTCCCCCTCTGACTCATTTTAATCAGTATGATCCTCTCCATGTCCACCTGTTTTTATTTTTTGCTTTTTGGGTCACACCCGGCAATGCTCAGGGGTTTCTCCTGGCTCTGCACTCAGGAATCACTCCTGGCGGTGCTCGAGGGACCATATGGGATGCCGGGGATCGAACCTGGGCGGCATGGGCCGACTGCATGCAAGGCAAACGCCCTACCCGCTGAGCTATCGCTCCGGCCCCGATGTCCATCCATTTTTAAGCAAATTTCATGACTCCATTTTCCCTGGTGACTGCATAGTATTCCACTGTGTAGATGTACCAAGTTTCTTTATCCAGTTGTCTGTTCTCAGGCATCAGGTTGTTTCCAGATTCCGTGAATAGTGCTTGGCTCTTTTTAGATGATAGCCAGCCTGAGTGCATGTGTAAAGAAACTAGCCCTCCCTCTTACTTCTCCAAGTGCCAATCTGTTTCTTGGTGCAATTTCTGTAACAAGCACAGTATAAGTTCTAAACCTGTTACACTAACGGAGATGAGGTTTTGAGTTTAGGGAGGTCTGAAATCCTTTGTAAGTCAACAGGACCACCAAGGCTAAATTATTGAGCCCCCTTTAAATCACTATTTCTCAACAGAGATGCAGTCAAAATTTTGAAGGGGATAATTCCTTGGAGGGAGGATGCCCTGTGGGGAGGGATGTTCAGCCTCATCCTTGGCCTCTACCTACTATATACCATTGCATTCCTTTCTCCAAGCGAGACAATCAAAACTGTCCCAGAAAGAGCGAAATCTGACCCTCCTCCAGGCAGGGCAAGGAAGAGAAAAAAATATCATGCCCAGTTGAGAATTATTGTTTTAGACTAAAATCACTACCACCCCCAAAGAGAAAATGCAATATAAGAGGCCCTGAGTTCAATGCCCAGCACAAAAAATAAAACAAATTCCTGAAGAGAATATGCAGTGAAAAAGTCTGGCCGGGATGCTTCTCCCAGCATCCGCCCCTCCCCATCCAGCCTGCCTGGCCGCAGTAGAGAGCGCAAGGACTGTGGACCAACGAGAGCACATGGCATGCCTGAAAATGCCCGAGGGTATGGAAACATATGCCCCAGATTCAACATCATCAGGTATATCACAGGTGCTAGGGGTCAGGGAGATGGCTTAAAGGGCTGGAGCCCAAGCTTTGCATGCAGGAGTCCTTGGTTGGATCCCCAGCACCACAGGGGTCCCCAGCATTGCTGAGAGCAACCTCTGAGGAAAGAGCAGGGAACAGCCCCTGAGCACTGCCAGGTATAGCCCACAAATGAATTAAAATAAAATAGGTTAGGTGTTAACGTGCTAACCTTCCCTCCAGGTTACAAATTCATACTGCTCTGCTCTGGAAAGGCTAAGAAAATGGGATGCCTAGGTCATGACAAATCGACAAACCGCATAAAACATGGCATTCCTGTGGCACCAAGCCAATGTGTAGGTTGTGCCTTTGTGTGCTGCTGCACTTTCCAGTGGACTAACGAATGGATTTGGATAGTGACTCAGCACATACAGTGATTGCTCTATCCCAACCTTCACTCCCATCACAACAGTGTCTCCGGCAGCTCTGCCTCAGGCATCCCCAGATCCGCTCTGCTTTTCCCTGCTAAGGAAGGTGACCGTGGGAGTCGGCAGCACATGAGCATCTCTGATATCTCTGCCCCATGGAGGACCAGGGTGGGGAAGAGGGGAGCAGAGGGCAGCTTGCTTACCTTTCTGGAAGCTCTCTGAGGAAACATAGAAATTCCCAGGCCGTTCTTGATTTGCCTTTTCTGCAAAAACTGTGAAGTAAAGACAATTCGAGGTAAACATCAAATCAGATATCTTTCCAAGGGGGCTTTATAATATTTTATACACTAAAAATATTTTAGGGACCAGAGAGATAGTCCAGCAGGTAGGATGCTTGCCTTGCATGCGCCCAGCCTGGGTTTGATCCCCAGTACCCCATATGGTCCCCCAAGCCTGCCAGGGTGATTCCTGAGCATAGAATCAGGAATAAGCCCTAAGCACCACTGAGTGTGGCACAGCTTCCCAAATTTTTTAAAACTGTCTATAGACTATAATAATCACAGAGGCCAGTAGCACAGGGGTCAAAGGAGCATGCTTTGTGTGCTTAGGACCTGGTTTGATCCCCAGCACCCATCCATCGACACACCAACACCATGGGTATGGTCCCCACAGTCCCAGGTCTGCGAGATCCGAGCAGCTCTGAATCATTGGGCCCATCACTGAGCAAACAGCCCGGTCGGCTGAGTATCTCTGGTGAGTTGTCCCCGGGCCCTCTGAGCACTGTTTGTGTGTCCCCCAAAGTGATAACGATGAGTCACACACTGAACCAATACGATCTGTTCTAATGAATCAAAAACTGTAGCAGGTGGCAATTCATGAGTCATCTCTAAGAATCATGTTAAAATAAGAAAACAGAAGTGAGAATAATTACTTCAGGAGATAAGGTCCTTCCTATTTGCAGTAGAGGGCAATCTCGCTCATCTGTCTATCAACGCGCATGAAAGCTTCCATGCACAGAACCGGAGCAGACCACCAGCTCTGTCTGGCTCCAAAATTTGCTCTGAGTCCTGCCTGGCTTGGATGACAACCGTTCAGAAGGGAGAGACTCTGGGAGGTAGGTCAGAATCTAGCGATCCGGGGGGATTCAGGCTGAGGAGCTCTAAAGCTCCCAGCAAATGTTGCTCCAGCCATACTCGCCTTTGGAAATGTAGGGTTCATTGTCCTGGAGCTGGGCAGCACCCAGGGCACCCGCCTCTGGCCTGGGCACGGGGATGGGGGCCTGCTGGCCAGGTCCACAGGAAAGGCCGCCTCCTCGTCCATCAGGGGATGCGCATCTTTTTCCCAACTCGGGTGGTGCAGCTCCCTCTCTGGTCTGGCCGTTCTCACGCTGTTGCCTAGAAGCCCAGAAAGGAAAGGAAATGGATAGCTCCAGCAGGAGAAGGATGGTCAGTCCTCAGGGCACAGAGCATGACCTTATCTGCACTGGCCTGACCATGGGAGGAGGTCTTGCCACTGGGAAGCGCCTGTGATGACCTGTGTCATCTGCTGAGTTCACAGGAACTAAAGAAACACTGATACACCTTTATTCGCCCCCATGAAGGAGCAAGAAGTGAGCAGCAGGCTCTCTGCCCTCAGTCGGAGTCAGTTACTCGTCCAGAGAAGAGGGAAATGAGGACACAGCACCCAAAGCTGAAAGACTCACGGCGTCACCTCGCTGCTGTCCAGGCAGCGACGTGAGCGTGACCCTGTATCTGCACATCAACAGCTCTGGACTCATCCTCTGCAGCAAATCCGCCTTGCACTTCCTTGCACACCTTGGGTGGTTCCACATGTACTCACTGCCCACAGTGCCTCTGATTGTTGAAGGACAGCAGGCAGCTTCTAGAATTGGCCTCATTTTAAAAAATGAAACTGGGGGTGGGGGCCCGGAGGCGATAGCTCAGCGGGTAGGGCGTTTGCCTTGCACGCGGTTCGATCCCTGGCATATCATATGGTCCCCCGAGCACCGCCAGGAGTAATTCCTGAGTGCAGAGCCAGGAGTAACCCCTGAGCATTGTCAGGTGTGACCCCCCAAAAAAAAATGAAACTGGGGCTTTAAATAACTTGTCCAATTCTCTCAGCACCAGCACAGAGCCCCAAGGAAAGTGTTTCTGGGGCTGGTATCTTCCAGTTTCCTTTACAAGTTTTTTTTTTTTTTTCCATTTTTGGTTCACACCCGGCAATGCTCAGGGTTACTCCTAGCTCTTTTGCTCAGGAATTACTCCTGGTGGTGCATACAGGATGCTGGGGAATGAACCCGGTCGGCCAAGTGCAAGGCAAACACCTTACCTGCTGTGCTATCGCTCCGGCCCTCCTTTACAAGTTTTGGCTCCTCACTGCTCCCCATCAACCAGAAAGATACAGATGGGACATGCCCCTCTCTCGGTCCCTGGATTTCATTGCCTCTCATGGTGACTCTGGCCATATGCTGTGCAGGGACCTGAGCATAGAGTTGTTGGCTTCAACAAAGCCTGTAGCCTGACTCTGCATTACTGCGTGAGCGTGGGCATTTCTATAAGCTGTCGGCGCCTGATTACTCTCAGGAGTCCTTGAGGAACAAAAGGAGCGGATAAAACACAAGTACACAGGAGGTACTAAACATTGGGGTCTTCTCCCCCATGCTTCCTCTCCAGCACCACCGGAGGACATTTCCAATTAAATGCCTGTTTATGTGCAGGAAAAGGGCCGCGAGAGGCGTAGCACAGGGACAAGGTGCTTGCTTGCACGCAGTCAATCCCTTCATGGTTCCCTGAGCACCGCCAGGAGTGACCTCTGAGTGATCCTATCACAGAGATATGAGCAATCCATAAGTACTGTTGGGTGTGCACCCCAATATGAAAAAATAAAATAAGATAAATAATGATTTTTCAGTGCTGGAGAGTAAATCCAGGGTCTCACACATGTAAGACAAATGTTCTACTGCTGAGCTACATTCCTGGACCCCAATGAGGTCTTTTATTTATTTTGGGCTTTGGGCAACACCAGTCAGTATTTGAGAGCTTCTCCTGGCTCAGTACTCAGGAGTCACTTGTGGTGGTTCTCAGGGGATCATCTTGGTGCTGGATTTTGAACTAGGGTCAACCACAGGCAAGGCAAGCACCTTAACCCTTTTGAAAATGGTCTTGCTGAAGGCAACTTTTGCTTTAGAGCAGGGTGAACTCTCAGGATGCTACTCCCAGATTAATGTGCAGTCCTAGGTTCATGCTCTGCGTAGTTCTGGGGACTATTTAGTGCTGGGGATACAGCCCAGGTCTCCCACATGCTTAGCATGTACTTTATATCTTTGAGTCATCTCCCTGGCCCTGGAAAAATATTTTTATCCAAACAAGGCTCCAGGGGGGAACTTCCAGCCGACCATGCCAGGCAGAGGGCAGAGCTCTGGAACCTTATCATGGGATAAGGTCTTTCATTACACCCACGCCATACTCCAGGAGCAAGGCAGTCCCTCCGCCACGACCAAACTTTGTATGGGACCAAGTGATGTCCTCCCTTTGCTTCTCTTTCCCTCTTGCTTCTTCCCTGCTCGCATCGACAACTTACCTTCTAAAAACTTGCGGATCATAGAGTCCTTAGTGGTCTGAGAGAAACTATCCCTGGGGATTGGGTTGGATGTAGTGGCCTGAAGCATTTCGACATCTGGAAGGACAAGGAAATTGAGTTTGTTGTTGGAGGCTGGAGCAATAGTACAGCAGCTAGGGTGTTTGCCTAGCATGTAGCTGACCAGGGTTCGAGCCCTGGCATCCCATATGGGCCCCTGGACACTGGCAGGATTACAGAGCCAGAAGTAACACCTGAACACTGCCAGGTGTGGCCCCTAAACAAAACAAAACAAAACAAAACAAAAAAGTTTATATATTGTTGTTGTTTCCAAGACTTTTACATACAAGTCTTGAAGAATTAAGAGATTGGGAATGAACATATTTAAGAATTCATACTCACTTATGTATTAATTTATCTATTCACCACAACTCCCCCCACACACACACTAGCTACTCAATAAGGAAACCTGATAAGAGAGGAATAGAGGAGTTTAGCATCCATAGCCCACAGACCCTTCCCCGAACCTTAGGACTTAAAAGGTCATAAGTAAGCTCATCTGCATTTGAAAGAATGACTTCAGTTTTTAAATATATAATCAGAGACTAGCTTATCATAGCTACCAAAAAACTTGAAAGCAGGAATAGCAATCACTTCACTTCACTTTCTTCCCGTTCATCATCAATTTGCTCGAGCGGGCACCAGTAACATCTCCATATGTCCTGTCTCATGCAAGTAGAGCCCAAGGGCACCTGCTTGCTCCAGGAACATAAAGAGCCTCAAACCATTCCATCAGGTCATGGGAATGAGGTCTAAAACTGTTACTGGTATTTGGCATATCAAATACGACACAGGTAGCTTGCCAGGCTCTGCCGTGTGGGTAGCATACTCTTGTAGTCATCTCTAAATCCAGCATTTATTGATGAACTGAGTGGCGCAAGCAGCCACGCGAGCTGGGCTGTGATAGGCTGGTCTGCTGGGTGGAGTTCTGACGAGGGGGAAGTCCGGATGTGGAAAATTAAGGCCCTCATGGAGTGGGGATCGTCTGGCTTGTTGCGAGGCTGCGCTGGGGTGGCGGGCCAGAGCTAGAACCCGCCATCCCTCCCGGGCGCCTTGTGAGCGGCTGGGTACAGGGAGAGGAATAGCAAAGAATAGCTAAATCGTGGTTTATTTATATAGTGAAACATTATGGGCCCAAGAGATAGTACACGAACTCTATTGTCTTGCTGTACACAGTATGATCCCTGGCACCTCATATGGTTGGTTCCCCAGACACCATCAGGTGTGACCTCTGAGCACAGAGGCAGCCAAGAGTAGCCCTTGAGCTGGGTGTGGCCCAAGTTCTCCTCTTTCCCCCCCCAAAACACCAAATAGCAACAAGACCAATGCAAGCATAGAACATTAAAAAAGGAAAGTATTGGAGCCACTTCTCTGTCAACACAGCACTTTCTCAGACTAAAGAACTCTATTTTATGCTGCTCTGCAATTGTTTATTTATAAGGAGGAAACATCAACTCTTATGCCTTCACTATAAAGCATAAATCAAAATTGTGTGTGAAAACTATTCAATTACCACAGCAGATTGTATACTCAAACCAGAGTAAACAACAGTTCCCTATTACTTCCTTACTCTGAAGTGTTTGTGTTGAAGTGTTTCAAGAGTGACATTTCTGCCTGTGTTAAAGATACAGCATTTATAGCAAGAGGTTGCACTCACTGTCATATCACACAATTTCTAGGTGCTTACGAGCTCAGGCAAAATATGTTGTTCGAGGTTGAGTATTGCTTGATTGTGGGAAAATGGTCTGAGTTTAACCAATAAATATGACTATACCTACACCTCACTGTTTTGTTTTTTAATCTGGTAAATTTGTAAAAATCTCTACCATTAATTACATTCCTAAATTATATATTGAAAAGAGACTATAGCCAAAGTGATTTTGCATTTATTTATTTATTTGTATTTTAGGTCTCACCTGGCAGTGTTTAGGACTTACTTCTGGTTCTGTGCCCTGGGATCACTGCTGGCAGTGGTCAGGGGACCATATGAGGTATTGTAGATTGAACCCAGGTTGGCTGCATGTAAGACAAGAGCCCTACCCACTGCACTATTGCTCTAGCCTCCATAAAGTAGTTGTAAGGGCAATTAATTTTATAGCATGCTCATTTTAAAGCAAATAAACAAAAAGCCTGGAGTTAAATAACATGAAAATTAACAGTAGTTATTTATAAATTAATACAGATTATTAAGTCTTATTTTCTACTTTCTATTCTTCTTTGGCTCCCCCATTAATTCACAGTGTCTTGTATGGCTTGTGTGTGTGTGTCTGTGTGTCTGTGTGTCTGTGTGTAAAAATCCATATCAAATTTCTTTAGTAAATGGGTCTCCAGGACTAAAGTCACCGGGCTTCTGTGGAGATGGAGGCTGGGGTTCCTCTTCCCCATCTCTGTCCCTTCTGGGTGGCCCGGTGAACTCACCCACAAATTGCTCTGGGGCGGTCAGTTGTGATCCAGAGACACTGACACACAGGGCAGAGCTGCTATAGGCTCTTCCTGCACTTGGCTGATCATGAGGCATCCAGGAGGGAGGGGCGGGTTGTGGCCCTGGCCTGCCACCCCAGTAGAGCCTCGGAAGAAGCCGGAGGGAACCTCCCACCCCGCACCATAATGGCAGCCATTTTCAATGTCCGGACTCTACAGCTTGTCAGAGCCCCACCCTAGAGAGAAGCTGATTTCAAGCCCAGGTATGTGGATCTCGGGGGGTTCCATGGAGATGAAGCTGGGGTCCCTCTCCTCCACCTATGTCCCTTCTGGGTGGCCCAGTGAACCCACCACAAACTGCTCCAGGCTGTCGGCTCTGATCCAGAGACACTGACACATGGGGCAGAGCTGCTACCAGCTCTTCCCATGGCAGTACATCAAATTAGTAGAAACCAACCACATTCCAGAAATTCAGAAATTCAGAACAGAAATAGGCAAGATTAGCCCATAAACCTAAACCCCAACCTAAACCCTAAATCCCATCCTGGAACCCCACTGCCTTCTTCCAGTATTCAATGGACCTGAAGACCTGTCCTGTTACATATTACTCTATCCACTGAGGAGCAGAAAAAGAAGGAGATGAGAATGCTTCTCGCCTGACAGCAGACTGGGCCCCCTGGGATAAATCCAGAGCCACGGCAGAGCCTGGCAAGCTACTCGTGGTGTATTTGATATGCCATAAACAGTAACAATAATGGACCTCATTCCCAATGAATGGAGATGTTACTGGCGCCCACTCGATCAAATCTATGAATGGGAAGACAAGTGATACAAGTGATACAAATGAGATATGTGTGTATGTAAAAAACCATTATCAAATTTCTTTAGAGACCCAGTATTTATAATCAATTGTAAAAACTAGATTCAGAGACTCACACACATGGGGCAGAGCTGCTATTAGCTCTCCCTGTGCTCAGCCGCTCATGAAGTACCCGGGAGGGATGGCGGGTTCTAGCCCTGGCCCGCCACCCCAGTAGAGCCTCGCAACAAGCCAGACAACCCCCACTCCATGAGGGCCTCCATTTTCCACATCCGGACTTCCCCTAGCCAGAACTCCACCCAGCAGACCAGCCTATCACAGCCTGGCTCATCGAGATCCACCCTGCAGCAGTCTTTTAAATCCGCCGAGGTATGCTGATCCAGAGACTCACAGACCTGGGGCAGAGCTGCTACTGGCTCTCCCTGTGCCCAGCCGCTCATGAGGTGCCTGGGAGGGATGGCGGGTTCTAGCCCTGGCCCACCAACCCAGCAGAGCCTCACAACAAGCCAGACAACCCCCCACTCCATGAGGGCCTCCATTTTCCACATCTGGACTTCCCCCTCGTCAGAACTTCACCCAGCAGACCAGCCTATCACAGCCCGGCTTCAGCGGCCGCACGGTTCATCAATAAATGCTGGATTTAGAGATGACTACAAAGGTACGCTTCCCGCACAGCAGAGCCTGGCAAGCTACCCGTGTCGTATTTGATATGCCAAATACCAGTAACAATTATAGACCTCATTCCCATGACCTGATGGAATGGTTTGAGGCTCTTTATGTTCCTGGAGCAAGCAGATGCCCTTGGGCTCTACTTGCACGAGACAGGTCATATGGAGATGTTACTGGTGCCTGCTCGAGAAAATCGATGATGAACGGGAAGACAGTGATACAGTGATAAACTAGATTCCAAAGTAAGAATGATTTTAGACTATTTAAAAAGTATGGCTTATATGGATTCAGTTTTTTAATGATAAACTGTTGATTTCTAAACATTCCAGTGAACATACATTACATTTTAATATAATATAGTTCATCTTACTAAACTTGTTTCAAAACTTTGATAATCCTTTGATTAAAAAAAATCATCAATATTTTTAAGAAGTAATAATGTAGAGTGAAACAATTATAGGCAGGTGTTCATAGGATGATGTTGTTTAGACAAAGTTTCATGGCCTATGAAACAATAGTACATGTTACCCTGATGCACAATTATGCGTTAAACACAAGCAAACAGTCTGAAGGGCGGTCAGTTCCCCTGGGGAGCAATGACATTGCATTTCGAGGGGATTCAAAAAACTGCAGTTTTTTTTTTCAATTCGGCCCAGGTATGCTGACCCAGAGACTCTCAGACATGGGGCAGAGCTGCTCCTTGCTCTCCCTGTGCCCAGCTGCTCGTGAGGTGCCCGGGAGGCGTGGCGGGTTCTAGCCCTGGCCTGCCACCCCAGCAGAGCCGCACAACAAGCCAGACAACCCCCCGACTCCACATCCGGACTTCCCTCTCGTCACAACTCCACCCAGCTGACCAGGCTATCACAGCCCAGCTCGCGCGCCGCCGCTAGCAGCCGCACGGTTCATCAATAAATGCTTTATTCAGAGGTGACTACAAGAGTATGCCACCCGCATGGCAAGCCTGGCAAGCTGCTTGTGTCATATTTGATATGCCAAATACCAGTAACATTTATATTAGGTCATTCCCATGACCTAATATAATGGTTTGAGGCTCTTTATGTTCCTGGAGCAAGCAGATGCCTTTGGGTTCTACTAGCATGAGACAGGACATATGGAGATATTACTGGTGCCTGCTCTAGCAAATAGATGATGAACGGGAAGATAGTGATAGTGATAGGGGATTCAAAGAGGCCAATGCCCAGCCAATAATAGTTCATCAATAAAAAGACTTAAGACTCCAAAATGAAAAAGAACTAAATTATTCTTGATGCATCAGAATCCTCAAGAAGTGCATAACTTTAGGACTGGGGAGAAGCTCAGTGGTCACTGAACATGTCTTCGTGAGTAAGGCCCTGAATTCAATCCTCGGCACCATACAAACCCCAGCACCTGCGGTGTGGTACTGGAATCCCCTTGAGTACTGGTGGGCCCAAGCATCAAACTGTTTGACCGGTGGCTGAGCATCTTCAGGAGGGTCTTCTTTATACCCTCTGTCCCCTGAGCACTGTTCTGGAGATACCCAGCCTAAAGGTATACAGTCATTTAGAAGGCAATGTGCTACTGTTTGCAATTACAGAGGAAATGGTAAGATTTTATTCTTGTATCTGGCTGTATGCAAAAGGGAACCAAAACATTGAGGAAATTGAGTAATTTTTAAAAAGAAATGTGGAGGTGAAACAACTCCTTCGGGCTGGAGCGATAGTCCAGTGGGGAGGGCATTTGGCTTGCCTGCAGCCGACCCGGTTCGATCCCCAGCATCCCATATGTCCCCTGAGCATGGCCAGGAGTAATTCCTGAGTGCAGAGCCAGGAGTAACCCCTGAGCATTGCCAGGTGTGACGCACAAAGCAAACCCCCCAAAAAAAACTTTCTTCTGCCTCAGGTTTCTTGACAAAGGTAAAGAAATACTTTACATGACTATAATGTATCTTGAGACCCTTTAGTGGAGAGTCCCATGATTTAAGGCGACGAAGCTGGGAAGTGAATGAAAGTGTCAGCAATAAACTCCATAAAGAATTATTGATCTGAAATACTGGTGGAAGAGTTTTAAATTGAAAGAGAAATTTCTAGTAAGAACTCATAATTGATCACTGAGCTAGCTGGACCAGAGAATATACTTGCCTTGTATATAAGAGCCCTTGGATTCAATCCCTGGGCACTCACAAAAGAGTTAAAACCAGGGCCGGAGCAATAGTACTGGAGAAAGGGAGCTTGCCTTTCATGCAGCCGAACTGGATTCATTCCAAATAGTCCCCGAGGCACTGCCAGGAGTGATTCCTGAGTGCAGTGCCAGGAATAACTCCTGAGCATCAGTGGGTGTGACCCCCAAACCAACAATAGATAAATCTTAAAATTTGGGGGCTGGAGTGTCAGTCCAGCAGGTAGGGCGCTTGCCTTGCACGCAGCTGACCGGGGTTCGATCCCTGGCATCCCATATGGTCCCCCGAGCACTGCCAGGAGTGATTCCCTGAGTGCAGAGCCAGGAGTAAACCTGAGCATCGCTGGGTGTGACCCAAAAAAGCAAAAAAAAAAAAAAAAATCTTCTGGCTCTGTGCTCAGGAATCACTCCTGGCGGGCTCAGAGGAACTTATGGGGTGCAGGATCAAACACAGGTCAGCTGCATGCAACGCAGGCACCCTACCCACTGTACTATCTCTCTGGCCCTCTCAGGCATTCTTACCTGAAGATCATGACCCCAGTCCACTCATAGCAAACCCAAACTGGGAGGCATCCTATAAAACAACTGATAAATCTTTTCAGTTACTTGATAATGTCAAGACATTATAAAGACATTACAAGGACCTGCCTTTACATCAATTTTCAGGCAGAAAACACATAGAACTTCATATTTTTGTTTCTGATTTGTTGCAGCTCTTTCTGCTTAGCAAACGTATTGCACAATTTCTCTATTATTTTCTGTTCAAGCAATTAAGCATTACAGAGTTTAATAGAGAGCAGGTTATCTTATATACCATACGTTAATTAATGGCTTGCAAAGGATTTGAATTCTGACTTATGTTAAAATCACTCTTTGAAAAGCAGCCTTGGGCGGAACAATACGATGGTGGGTAGGGCTTTTGTCTTGCATGTGGCCAACACAGGTTCAATCCCTAGCATCCATATGGTCCTCTGAGTACCGCCAGGAGTAACCCCCTGAGCATCACTGGGTGTAACCCAAAAAGCAAAAAGTAATAAATAAAAAGCAGTCTTTTATGATTCAAAATTTATTTCTATTTTGCAGTACATCTCTACCCTTGAAAGGACAACACTGGTATTTTTCAGAACAGGCACACAGCTAAGCAGGCGGGGCTCGGAGAGGTAAGCCCTGCTCCACAAGTTTATTCTCCTGAATTCCAGAGTGGATATGACTGCTAGGAGAGTGGCAGGTTATTAGTTTGCCAAGCAAACTCATTTTCACTGTGTCAAATAAGTAAGATCCAATCATGTAATCATACAGCAGTAATACAAAAAAGTATTTTCCCAGCATATATAGAAACATAGACTAATGTTATTATATACAGATCCTCAAGTATTTCAGCAGTTTAATGAAAACATCTTCATTGCCTTTAGGAATCAATTCACTTTGGTAAAAAGGAAAGCATTGGATGATTTCACCCACATATGCAATATAAAGATATAAAACTGATGGACATAAAAAAGAAATTAAAAATAAAAACCCAGTGGACATAGACAACTAAACTAAGTTTACCTGCAAAGAGGAGGGAGGAGGGAAGCAAGGTGGAGGGAAGGTGTGAAGAAAGGTGGAGGGTTCTATTTGTAAAAATTAAAAATAAGTGGAATACCTCTGTCTATGTAGTTGACTGACAGTGATCTACCAATCTATCTATAGATGCATTATGCATATATTAGACTTTAAAATCTTTTAAATAACATTCTAGGGGCACTGGGGTTTACAAGACTGTTAACGATAGGATTGCATGCATAATACCCTCCAGCACCTCACCCTCCCTCCGAGTGTCAGCTCCAGTGCCCACCATCCCAGGAACCCCGCCCTCACTGCACCATGTGGTCAGCTTCCTACTGAAGATCAATTCTCAGCTTCTGTTGTCCTTTGGCATTTGTGATTCCCTGCTATGTTTCTATCTACATATGAGAGATCATCCCCTGTGTCCCTCTGCTTCTGACTTCACTCAGGATGATAATCTCCACATCTATCCAGGTAGCAGCAAACTGCATGATTTCATCTTTTCTTACAGTCAAATAGTATTCCACTGTGTAAATATACCACAGCCACCTGTTCTTGGTCACTTAGGTTGTTTCCAGATTTGGGTTATTATGAATATTGCTGCAATGAACACAGGAGGGCAATGTCTTTTCTGGAAGCAAGGTTTTGGACCTGTAGGGTAGATGCCAAGAATAGAAAATGCCTGGGGCTGGAGCAAGAGTATAATAGGTAGGGCACTTGCCTTGTATGTGGCTGACCCAGTTTCGATCCCCAGCATCCCAATGTTCCCCAAGCACCACCAGGAGTTAATTCCTGAGCACAGAGCCAGGAGTAAATTTCTGAGCATTCCCAGGTGTGACCCAAAAAAGAAAGGAGGGAGGGAGGGAGGGAGGGAGGGAGGAGGAGGGAGGGAGGGAGGGAAGGAAGGAAGGAAGGAAGGAAGGAAGGAAGGAAGGAAGGAAGGAAGGAAGGAAGGAAAAAGAAAACTGCCCAGTCATGCGGAAACTCAATTCCTAGTCTTTAAAGAATGTCCATATTTTTTTCCAAAAAGGCTGGGTCACTTAACCTTCCCAACAGAGGGTCTTGTTTTCCCTACATGCAAGCCAACACTGGTTGTTTCTGTTCATTGTGATGTGTGCCAGTTTCACTGATGTAAGATGATATCCCATTGCTTTGAGTTTCATTTTCCTAATCACAAGTAACACAAAGCATTTTATCATCTACCTTTTAATCATCTAGATGTTCTCTTTAAGGAAGTTTTTGTTCATTTCTTGTCCTCATATTTTGATAAGGTTGTTTTTTTCTTGTATATTTCTACCAGTGCTTTATGTATCTTTGACAGTAATCCTTTGTCAGATGAGTGACAGGCAAATATTATCTCCCAGTCTGTGGATGTCTTTTTATTCTAGTAACCTTTTTTTTCCCAATATTGAAGTTCTTAGTTTTTTTTTGGTTTTTGTTTTATTTTGTTTTTCTTTGCTTTTTGGATCACACCTGGTGATGCTCAGGGGTTACTCCTGGCTCTGTACTCAGGAATCACCCTGGTGCTGCTCAGAGAACCATATGGGATGCCAGGGATGGAACCTAGGTTAGTCCAGTGCAAGTCAAAGGCCCTCCGCACTGTGCCATTGTTCTGGTCCCAGAAGTTCTTAGTTTTATGTAGTCCTAGTGTTTATCAATTTGTTTTGTAAAGCAGTAAAATGTCTACATTGAAAACATTTATCTAACATGGAAGAGCAGCTGTGTTGCTGGGCCCCACGTGGAAGCAACCCATGGAGCTGACCTCCAGAGGGCGGTAAGGGGCTCGGCCAGCCTCTGACCCAGTCCAACATTGCTCCAAGGGTTCACTCACATGTGCAGGGAAGGGGCCATGCTGGCCCGACTTGGAGTGGGGATTTGGGCTCCTCCACCCATTCTTCCACCTCCATGCCAGCTACCCCAGAAGAGAGACACGCCATGCCCACAGCTCCATCGGCGCTGGCCGCAGAGCAGCCGCTCAACAGTCTTAGTACTAGATATTAGGATCAGGTCCTTCCCAGGATCTTTCATATTTATACACTGTATACAGTTCTAGGCAGGTTCTAGCTGTGACCCATCATTCCAGTGAGCCTAGTAGGAAGCCAGAGCAACCCTCACTCCATGAGTTCAGTCATTTTCAACATCCAGACTTCACAGCTCCTCAGAGCTCCACCCAAGAGAAAACCTGATATTTCCCCTTTGAGTTTCATCAGTAAATGCTCGAGAAGAGAACCTTCTACTGGGAGTGTACCACCTACACGGCAGAGCACGGGTAGCCTGGCTACCCATGTTTTATTTGATATGCCAAAAAACTAGTAACAATTATGAACCTCATTCCCATGACCTGAAGGAATGGTTTGAGGCTCTTCCTGTTCCTGGAGCAAGCAGATGCCCCTGGGGTACACTTGCTTGCAACAGGACGTATAGGGATGTTACTGGTGACCACTGCGAGCAAATCGATGACAATGGGAAGACAAGTGATACAAGTAAACAGGGAAGAAGCAAAAAGTTTTAGCTATAAGATAAAGTTTATGAGATAAGCTTAAGAGAGTGGTTTATAATAAGATGTAGCTAAGACATTGTGTAGTAATAAGATGTAGTAAGAAAAAGAATTAGGAAAAATAGGAATGATGTAGACATTTTTCTAAGTTTGTAGACAAGACAGTGTTGAGACATCAAAAGAGCAAGAACAACCAGTGCTGGCATGGATGTGGGGGAGAAAGTGACTTTCATCCACTGTTGGTGGGAATGCTGACTGGTTCAGCCCGTTTTGGAAAACAATACGGATATTCCTCCAAAAAACTAGATATTGAGCTCTCATTTGACCCAGCAATACTACTCCTGGGAATATATCCTGGAGACCCAAAAACACACAGCAGAAACACTATCTGCACTTCTGTATTAATTGCAGCTCTATTCACAATAGTCAGAATCTGGAAACAACCTAAATGCTTGAGAACAGAAGACTGGTCAAAGGAAACTGTGGTACATCTACACAATGGAATACTATGCAGCTGTCAGAAAAGATGAAGTCTTGAAATTTACCTGCAAATGGATGGATATGGAGACTATCATGCTGAGTGAAATTAGTCAGAAGGAAAAGAACATACAGAATGACTGCATTCATTGACATAAATATATTAGTGTTCTACTAATTGTGGGAAATATTAACACCAGACTAGAACTAAGCATTGAATGTACACTTGAAGGATTTACATGATAATCCCTAAATATCTGTAGGGCAAGCCCAATGTGGGAGAGAGAGAGAGAGAGAGAGAGAGAGAGAGAGAGAGAGAGAGAAAGAGAGAGAGAAGAAAAGAGAAAGTACCTGCTATAGAGGCTTGGGGGAGGGGGACAGAATTTGGAGCCATTGGTGTTGGGAATAGGGGGCACTGGTGGAGGGATGGGTGCTGGAATAATGTATGACTGAAACCCAATTATGAACATTTTTATAATTATGTGTCGTATGTTGGTATAATAAAAAAATTAAAAAAGAAAAAAAAGACAGTGTTGAGGAACTCTTACAAATGAGAGGAGACCAAGGAGAAAAATTTAGTCATTCGGTCATTTAAGACTGCTTTGGCCAAAGAGGAACCACACACATGATGATGGTCACAACAGGCTAAACAAGTAGCCAAAGTGTGCAGCAGCTTCTACCATCTAATTTGTGCAAATATCCTACATGATATTCCCACACTGCTATAATGACTTCATTTCTCAGAGAGCACCCCATCATTAAGTGACACCTGGAAGCATAGGCATTGTGAGAGTCAACCTAGGATCCACTGCTAGGAGCTCATCAGTGTCTAGAATCCTACCTGGGAACAGAAAAAGAGCATTAGGAATTACTGTGAGACTTGCCCGAGGTCTAGAGGTTAGTTACTGGTGCTATCCAATATTAACTTCTGGCTTTGTTAATTGTATTATGGTTATATAAACTGCCAATATTAGGCAAGCCTGGGTGGAAGGGAACACTTTTTTCCAAAAGTTTTCTAAGTCTAAAAGAAGGTCAAAACAAACTTCTTTTTCATGAAAGAGGACGGAAGAGGAAGTGGAAGGGGGGAGAAAGGAGGGCAGAGAAAAGAGGGAGGGGAGGAGTAAGGGGAAGAAGGACAGAGCAGGAAGGATGGGAAGGAGGAAGAGGAGAGGAAACAAAGGAGAGAAGGAGAGGGGAGATGAGAAAAGGAGGGACAGAGGTGCCACATGAAAGCCAGACAAGCATCATGCCTGGGGGTGACTCTCTCCTGACCCCCACCCTATCAAGCCACCTTCCATCCATGAGGCACCTGTGGCAGGGCAATGACCTGCCTATGGGAAAACAGGTCTTTACCTTCTAGTTTCATCTTAATATTAGTTCTGAGCATGGTTTTGGAAGGAGAAAAACAGGTTCCACCAGGGACCAGCCCTGGGCCTGTGGTAGTTACTGAGTCTCCTGGAACCTGTCTGAGGGTGGCCCACAGGCTGGCGAGATCGTGGACACCAGGATGTGATAGCAGAGTTTTCACTTCAGGCTGCAGTCTGCCAGATCCCCCAGACCAACGCCACGCAGACCCCAGATCCAGCCACATGCTCAGACTCACAGGATGACACACTGGCATTAACATGGGCCAGTTCAAACTGTGTCCTTAGCCAGGGTAGCACAGTGCCTGCCACTCCCATGCCTGGAGATAAGATTCCCATCAGGATGCGAGGTGATGACCTGATCAATATGTTCCATAGAAGAACACTTCTCTGAGCAGCTTCCAGAAATCTCCCTAAGACAGACCAGAGTCACTGACCTCAGGCAAGCCCAAAGTAGGGAATTCCTACCGGGGATTTATAGTTCACACACGGATCCTTCGAGTTCCGGAAGCAATTTGGCAGCCAATAAGGGGGTCATTTTGTTCATAGGCAATGTTGCTTGGAAACACAGTGACATCTGGCTCTTATCGAGTTACCAGGGGAACAGAGCTAGGAAGTCAAGCAAAGGTCAGCTTCTCTCAGAATAAACGGAAATGATAGCTGTTTTATTAACTATTTGCCCACAGTTATCTTGGGTTGTTTAAATCCTCTCAGCTCCTCTTTCCCAATCTGTAAAATGATAGTAACAGAACATAACTCAGATGTTTGTCCTCAGTATTAAATGCGAACTTGCCAGCAATGTCAGGCCAAAAGCTAGCTGAAAGCTCTCTTCTCATGATAACGCCTCTGTTCTGCTTCTGAGTCCTTCACCACCTTTCAGGACCTGTGTGATTTTTCAGAAACCACCCCTGACAATCGGGGCTACTTCCCTCCATATCAGTAGACTAGCAACCTTGATTCCACAGCAACTCTTCCTCCCTGGGCCATATAACCAAGCACATTCACAGTCTTAGGGACACTAGTCTGCCTGCCACGGATGGAACCAAATACCAGCACAGTCCACAGTGCTGTGACTTTTCACCCCCTCTTAGGCTGGCAAGGGGAGCAGGGCTGGGGATCAGGGCACATTCAGGCAATCCTGCACCACCCACTCACACATGGGCTGGGCTGACCGGGCCAGAGTAAGCCATAGGCTTTCAGTGAGTTTCCAGATACGTCCTGCCAACCAAATGAAGCGATTCCATTTATAGATTGTGATTATTTTTAAATTTGATCTAAAGATACATAAACATCTCTGAAGTATTAGACCAGGAAGGTACACATATATTGGCTTCCACGTCACTATTTCACACTCAAGGAAAATGTCACTCATCCATCCTAACACTCTTTCAGGCCTCAGAATCCTTATTCACACAGTTCCCCAGGCTGTTGATAACAGCCAACTAACAATGGCACATGGAAGGAGCTCTGAGTGCTGGCAGTATTGTGTCCGTGACAGGAGAGAAAAGGTTCCTCATTGTTTGGAGTGCAGAAGTGGTAAGGTCCTCTCTAACTCCACATGGGATGGCTACGCATACATTAATCTGGCACACAGTCACTCCAGTGAGTAAAGTACATCGAAAATGTTAGAAGAGGGCCAGAGAGGTAGTACAGTGGGTAGGAGGTTTGCCCTGCATGTGGCCAACCCAGGTTTGATCCCCAGCATCCCATATCATCCCCGAAGCATCTCCAGGAGTAATTCCTGAGAGCAGAGCTGGGAGAAACCCCTGAGCATCGCAGGGTATGACCCCAAAAAGCTGCCCCCCAAAAAATGCTAGAAGTAGGGTTTACCACAGAGAACAAAACCCAAAATTCTTGGCTGTTCAGGGTTTGTACTTCAAATTCTAAGCATTTCACTCCTCAGTTAAAAATAAACTGGAAGTAATTGGTATTTGCTGGCCTTGGGAGAAAGTGCAAAGTCCTTTCATCTCAGTGGAGAGAAAGACTGCAGCAAGGCTAGCTACCCTCTATGAAGTTTCAGAAAGAGCCACTTGCAGGAATGAAGGCGAGGAAAGCCCAGGTAGGGCCTCAGGTAAGAAAGGAGTCAAACTTGGGAATGATGGGGACGAGAGCCATAGTACCGCCATGGACTATGGTAAGGTGCTTGCTGGAGTTAGGTGCTAAGAAGTCACTCGGCAGATCTGGGTTCAGTCCCACCAGCCGATATGGTCTCCCGAGCCCCACCAGGAGTGATGCCTAAGCAGAGTCAGACATAAGTCCTGAAATCACCAAGTGTGATCCCAAACTAAACCAAACAAAAAAGGGATACTGACTCTTTAAAGAAATTCGTAGTGACCCTACGAATGCACCTCAGCAGCAGTGGAACCAAATCTGAGGACAAATGTCAGATACTATGAAACTTCTGGGAAAGCTTTCATACCTTGAAAGCAGGTCAAACAAACTTTTTAAAAAACAAATACTTTTGATGGCCAAAGAAGCTCTGAGCAATGTGGAACATGGTCAAACCTTTAAGAAGGACCCGAACCCTGAACACCTTATACTCAGGTGGATGGGAGAGCACTGATCAGTGGTATCCATAAATAAGTCAGACTTTTCCGTACCTCATGGGGAAGAGACAGAGTGAATGGCAGAGAGGGAGAGACTGCCACGCTCATAGGTTGGGGAGAGTAAAATAACAAGAAAGACAGGAAGTTAGAGGGGAGGGGAGAGAAACAAAGTCACCAACAGAGAGCGCAGAAGATAAATAAATTAGAAGGAGTAAAGAGAGAGAGAAACAGAAGGGGCAGAATGAGAGGGAGAGAGAGAAAGGAGAGAAAGAGAGAGGGAGAGAGAGAAGGGGAGAGAGAGAACGAGAGAGGGAGAGAGAAAGGGAGAGAGAGAGAGAGAGAGAGAGAGAGAGAGGCAGCGCCAGAGAGGCCCCAGCACCGACAATGAACGAGAGGCGCCAAACCAAAGTTGCCTACTTTGCTTGTGCAGACAGGCTCTGATAAGCAAGTTGCCTGCTGGCGAGGGCATTTTTATCTTACCCACTTTATCACATTCAATCCCCGTGCATCACCAAGTGCTTACGTCTCCAGCACAGCACTGAGACATATGGAGGAACGAACAGCAATGCAAGTCAGCAAGTGCCACGAACCTCATATGCCATGTAAAGCTTCTGTTTGCCCCAGGCTCCATGCAGGCCTGAACAGGACAGGAACGGTCCTCAGTGAGTCCATCTTGCTGGAAGATGGCAGGCCTTTCACCCAGCCCGCCAACTCTAAAGCATCTCATGGGTCTCCTCGCTGGAGCCCCAAGAGCACCAGCAGAAGGAGGGCTGAATTTCAAGTATCCAGGAAAAGTTCTTAAACTAGAACAGGGTTACAGGGCCGGAGGGACAGGACAGAGATTCAGGGGGCTCGTGTTGCATGTGACCAACTGGTGTTGGTGATCCCTGAGCACAGAGCCGGTGGCAAGGTTCACATGGAGGAAGCGGTATATTCCAGAAGCAAACGAACCTTTCAACAACTGGCTTCCATGTGTCCTGCAGCCGGATACAGGCTTACAAGGATGAACGTCAGGCTCCTCACTATGCCTCACTGTGCTCCCAGCTCAGAGGGGGCCTGCTCCCTGCAGGGGCTGCGATGAGAGAGCACTGCTGAGAATGGGCCCTTCGTTCGAGGTATCAGTTACCAAGCAGTTGCTAACGGCCACCCACAAGTTGGCCAGCCACTGGTCAGTTCTCTGCTATAAGAAAGCTTGAGCCCCAGTAGTGGATGAAGGGAGCAGGATGCGAGAGGAAAGTGAGGCGGGAGTGCCATGAAGCAGGAGCCGCCCCCACCCCGGCTGGATTAGGAGAACTCATATAAGTTGATAATGTCTAGGAGAAAGAGACATGCATGGTCTCTTTGTCAAGACCATGATCGAATGGTTTGAGGCTCTTTGTATTACTGAAGCAACCAGATGCCATTGGGCTACACTGGCACGTGATAGGGTCAAATGGAAATGTTACTGGTGCCCGCTCGAGGAAATCGATGAACAATGGGATGTCTAGTGATCTAGTGATTTAGGAGAAAGAGGGCAATCTTTTGCCCCTTTCTCCTTATGGAAAAAAGATTCACCTGGAGCTGTTTGACCTCATGCAGATTACCTTGGAGAAGAGTAAAGGCCTCCCGAGTTGAGGCAGTGGCCTTAGTACTGCCTAGGGGAGGTGGTAAGGCCATGGTGTGTTGCTTTCCACAAGACACCCATGACCTATGGAAGGACCACCAAGACCACTGTATTGTTCTCTGACAGAATTGGGCAAAAAACTAAAGAAGAAAGCGGGTAGAAGACAGTGAGAACATACAAGGGAGGTATGTATTAATTCTTACTTAATGTTTGCATGAGCTTCCTTAGACAGACATTTATTTCTTTTCATTGTTGTTTGGTTTGGTTTGTGGGCCACACCACAAACCTGACTTTGTGCTCAGGGGTTACTCCTGGTAGGGATGGGGGGGCATATAGGATGACCAGGATCAAATCTGGGTTGACTAGATGCAAGGCAAGAGTCCTATCTGCATCATCCCAAGACACTTGTTTCTTATGCAGTATTTGTACATAAGAAATACTTATACATAAATATACTTATATATAAGAATGTCTTATGTAGCATCTCTTTTGTAATAATTAAGGTATGTAAGTTAAAATCTGTGGGATGTTGAACAAAAAAATTCTCAAGAAATTTGGGAGTGGTGCAAGAGAGATGAGTAGGGGCCAAGGCGCTTGCCCTGCAATCAGTCAGCCCTGGTCCACGCTGAGTACTGCAAATGGTTCCCCCAAGCACAGCCAGAAACGGTCTAAGCACAAGGCCAGAGCAAGCCCTGAGCACTGTTGGGTGTGGCCCCACCATCCCCCACCAAAAAGAAAAGAATTAGGAACATGGGCTGGGGGAGAAAGCTCAAAGGGCTGGAGAGAGGAAGGAAGGAAGGAAGGAAAGAAGGAGGGAGGGAGGGAGGGAGGGAAGAAAGAAGGGAGGGAGGGAGGAAGGGAAGGAAGGAGGAAGGAAAAGGGGGAAGGAGAGGAAAGAAGGGAGGGAAGGAAGGGGAAACTGAGCAAAGTTGAAAATGAGCAGCAGAAGGTGGAAAACTGATGACAAAAGACATAGAATAGCCACCTGGTGGCAGCATATCTAAACTAAAGACAGAGTAGGAGGTTCGTGTGTGTGCGTGTGCATGTGTGCATGCACCTGCACACTGACAGACAGACAGACACACACACACACACACGCACACACACACACACACATGCACGCACTCCTTCAAGGATGGAGAAACTGAGTGGAATCAAAACCTCCGGGGGCAGAACCCAGCGCAGCTAATGACCTCCAGCGCTGACCGGAAGAGCTGCTCTAAAGTGTGGTGCTGTTCGTGTACATAAGTGAATGAAGGAGCTTAATTTCCTCCATAGGCTTATTTTCAGTCTCAAGGGTTGAATGGTAATAAATGTGGCACGCTGAGAAACGCCGGCTAGACATTGAGAAATATGTGCTAAACCGGGCCGGAGATGGAGCGCAACGGCAGAATACTTGCTTGTGCCCTGGGCTTGCACCCTCTAAGACATAAAGGGGGTAGGGGGAGCAATGGGTCCTAAACAGTGTCCATTCCTCAGCTGACAGACCAGGAGCACCTGCATCCCAGCAGACCTGTCCCCTGAAATCTGCTGGCTCGGGCTCCCGACCCAGTTCTCCTTCCACGGGAATGAAGTACATTACTACATCTTTGGGTTTTTCATTCGCTCCCCTGTAAAGGGGAGATAATTCCACTCACCAAGCCCAAGGACAATCAGACTAAAATAGTCTGTTGACTCAAAAGTACAGGCAGATTACAGCCGAGACGACCGCACACATAACAAGTCTCCAACTCCGCAGCCTGTTATGGGTTGCATAACTGAATGCAGAAAATGTGGCAAGAGTAATAGATTTCTGAGTGCAATGACCAAAATCTAATCGAAAAGCAATCACATAATGACTCCAAGGCATTTGCTCACCCAGGTTGCATTTCTCTGGAGAAAGCGGGGCCATGGATGAAAAGTGTGCTTTAGCCCACTTTGCTTTTGGCTCTTGGGCCACAACCTGCCTCTGTTTTAGAGAGCTGCCCTTTGGTGGTGCTTGGGGGCTGTATGCAGTGCTGGGGAGCTAGCCCACGACTCCGGCATGCATATCATAACTCGTTCTGTTGGTCTAGCTCTCTGGTCTTCTATCCCACTCCTTTACCAACTGAACTGCCTTTTCCCTAAAGATCCCTGGTAGAAAACAAATGTTTTTTTTCTCCAGCTAGAAGAGCTGTTAGTTGAGGGCTAGTAGGTTAGCATTCTTAAACTGAGGAACAAAAGCTCAATTCAAACCATATGTAGAATCAGAAAACTCAGAATTTATATGATCTCGGGAAAAAAACCAACGGGCTTGCTTTCCCCATCCCCAAAGCAGCTGCTTCCTTACGGCCACTGCCACCAGAACGCCCTGGCCCATGTAAGGTGGTCACCAACCAAGGCGAGCTCGTGCACTCAGCGGCCCCGACAACAGCCGGAAAGGCTCAGATCCCGCTGTGGGAGCCCTTCGGCTGCCTTTTCTCTCCCCAGAGCTTCCCAGGAGGTGTTCCATGGGTTCAAGTACCCAGGCGGTAGCAGGCTCTCTCTCTTGCAAGCACAGGAGAGTCTTCCCTTACTCAACCATGAGCCCTCAATGAGGACACAGGGAGAAACTATGATACATGGATTCTGGCTTCCCAATGGGCACTGGTCATTCTCCAAGCATTCCTCTGTGAACGAGTCTGCTGAACCGTGGAAAAGACTGTCCTGACTGAAACAGATGTTCCAGCACACAAGCAGGGTGAGAGGAGGGAGAGAGAGATGCGCCAGGGCAGGGGGCGCCAGAGGCCACTTGGTTCTCCTGTGTCTGGGCAAGGAAAGGAAACAAAGCTGGAGGTGCTCATGGGGGAGGCCTCCCAGGCAGGGTCTGTAAGGACCAGAGGCCACTCGCGGTGATACTGGGCCCAGCTGTGTGGCTTGGCTGATGGTTCAGGGCTGCACAGGTACACCAGGGCCATACTCAGCAGTGCGAGAGGGTCACTGAGCCCACACGTAGCAGTGTGAGGGTGAATGCATGCGGTACTGGGGATCAAACTCAGAGCCTCACGCGCCAGGCTTGTGCTCCGCCCCTTTGTGTTCTCCCCCACATCTGGTGGTTTTCGTTTTATAAGCTTTGTGCCATTGGGAGAAAACTGGTGGCAAAGAACAAAAATTAGGGTTCTAGAGACAGAGAGACGGAGGTTTAAATCTGGGCTCCCTTGTCTATTAGCAGGGAGATCTGAAAAACTTGTTTACCCTCGGTTTCCCCATTTGTGAAGTGCTGGTAAAAGCAAACTTTCAGGGTTCTTTCGGGATTCATGAGGGTAAAGGGGGGTGGGTGGTGCCCCTGCCCCTTGCCCAGCTCCCTGCCCACCCTCTTCTCCCCTGCAGGAGTACCTACTAGCAATGATCCTGGAGCTTTGGTGCAGAGGCAAAAGCCCTACAAATGCTAGGATCTACTTCCCGACCCTTCCGGCCGTCCAGCCCACCTGCATCTTCTATTTCAAAGCACTCCCACAGTGCCTACTTTTGGTTGGGGATGGGAAAATGAGGCTCCACCTCCTCTGAAGGTCACAGACTCAACTGTCTCCTCTGCAGGCTGAAAGGGCTAACATGCACTCTAGCCCATTCCAGGACATCCTGCAGTGAAGTGGCTCCACCCAGGTATGTGTCTGTCTTTGGGAATCTGATACTTAGACCAGAGGGAAGGACAGCTAAGTCGCAGGCAGAGCTGAGAGCTCACATTTAAAAAGTAAACTATGCATGGGCCGGCGATAGCGCAGAGGGCAGGGCGTTTGCCTTGCATGCGGCCATCCCAGGTTTGATCCCCGGCATCCCATATGGTCCTCGAGCACCACCAGGAGTAATTCCTGAGCAAAGATCCAGGAGTAACCCCTGAGCATTGCTGGATGTGACCCCAAAAGCAAAATAAAAATACATAAATACATAAAATAAAAGTAAACTGCAAACCTGAAGGCAAACCTCAAGGGCCAGCCTGGGGTCTTCCAGCTTCCAACAAATTGCTCTGTGCATCCAAGCCCAGCGTGCCCAAGCCCAGCGTTCTCCTTACATCCATGCCGCTCAGGCGCATGGACACTGCCAAGATGTGAGTTATTACTGGAAATCTTTGAGGGTGAGAAATTAAAAATTCTTACTCTAAAAATCTCTGAGGGCTTTCAGGCTGCCCCCCAGGATGGAAGGGACACTCATGGCAGGGAGCTCGGGGAGGGATAAAGACAGCAATGGCCGCTAGCCTCGACAACGAGCTGCTTCCTGCCCCCACAGGACTTCCACATATTTCAGCTGACATACATACACGCCTGAGAACACCTTCTTCAGGGCTGGAGCCATAGTACCACAGAGGGTGACTGACTGCACACAGCCCAGCCAGATGGGATCCCTGGCGTCCCAGGTGCTCCCCCCAAGATGGCCTGGGGTGATTCCTAAGCATAGAGCCAGGGGTAACCTCTGAGCACCTCTGGGTGCCACCAGCACCACAGACACGTGTCACCAGCACCACAGACACGTGTCGACCAGCTCCACAGACACGTGTCACCAGCACCTCAGACACGTGTCGACTCAGCACCACAGACATGTGCTCACCAGCACCTCAGACACATGCCACCAGCACCACAGACACGTGTCGACCAGCACCACAGACATGTGTCACCAGCACCTCAGACACGTGTCACCAGCACCACAGACACGTGTCACCAGCACCTCAGACACATGCCACCAGCACCACAGACACGTGTCACCAGCACCACAGACACGTGTCACCAGCACCTCAGACACGTGTCACCAGCACCACAGACACGTGTCACCAGCACCTCAGACACGTGTCACCAGCACCACAGACATGTGTCACCAGCACCTCAGACACATGCCACCAGCACCACAGACACGTGTCGACCAGCACCACAGACATGTGTCACCAGCACCACACATGCCACCAGAACCAGACACGTGTCACCAGCACCTCAGACACATGCCACCAGCACCTCAGACACGTGTCACCAGCACCACAGACACGTGTCACCAGCACCTCAGACATGCCACCAGCACCTCAGACACGTGTCACCAGCACCACAGACACGTGTCACCAGCACCTCAGACACATGCCACCAGCACCTCAGACACGTGTCACCAGCACCACAGACACTTGTCACCAGCACCTCAGACACATGTCACCAGCACCACAGACACGTGTCACCAGCACCTCAGACACGTGTCACCAGCACCTCAGACACATGTCACCAGCACCTCAGACACATGTCACCAGCACCACACATGCCACCAGAACCACAGACACATGTCACCAGCACCACAGACACATGTCACTAGCACCTCAGACCTATGTCACCAGCACCACAGACATGTGTCACCAGCACCTCAGACACATGTCACCAGCACCACACATGCCACCAGAACCACAGACACATGTCACCAGCACCACAGACACGTCACCAGCACCTCAGACCTATGTCACCAGCACCACAGACCTGTGTCACCAGCACCTCAGACACGTGTCACCAGCACCTCAGACACATGTCACCAGCACCACAGACACGTGTCACCAGCACCTCAGACACGTGTCACCAGCACCTCAGACACATGTCACCAGCACCTCAGACACATGTCACCAGCACCACACATGCCACCAGAACCACAGACACATGTCACCAGCACCACAGACACGTGTCACCAGCACCTCAGACACGTGTCACCAGCACCTCAGACACATGTCACCAGCACCTCAGACACATGTCACCAGCACCACACATGCCACCAGAACCACAGACACATGTCACCAGCACCACAGACACGTGTCACCAGCACCTCAGACACGTGTCACCAGCACCTCAGACACATGTCACCCAGCACCTCAGACACATGTCACCAGCACCACACATGCCACCAGAACCACAGACACATGTCACCAGCACCACAGACACGTCACCAGCACCTCAGACCTATGTCACCAGCACCACAGACCTGTGTCACCAGCACCTCAGACACGTGTCACCAGCACCTCAGACCCGTGTCACCAGAACCTCAGACTCATGTCACCAGCACCTCAGACACATGTCACCAGCACCTCAGACACGTGTCACCAGCACCTCAGACACATGCCACCAGCACCTCAGACACATGCCACCAGCACCACATACACATGTCACCAGCACCTCAGACACGTGTCACCAGCACCTCAGACACATATCATCAGCACCTCAGACACATGTCACCAGCACCTCAGACACGTGTCACCAGCACCACAGACCTGTGTCACCAGCACCACAGACACATGTCACCCAGCACCTCAGACCCATGTCACCAGCACCACAGACCTCTGTCACCAGCTCCACAGATGCGTGTCAAGCAGCAGGTGAGGCTGACACTGGCTGTGATAATAAGCACAGATATCTACATCTGCCTTTTGCATTCAGTTCTCCTGTGTAGCACACCTGAGTATTTCCTAGCAATTGACAGAACCACTGACAGAGCTACTGGCAGAGCCACTGAAAGCCACTGATAGTGCCACTGGCAGAACTACTGACAGAGACACTGACAGAGCCACTGACAGAGCTACTGACAGAACTACTGACAGAGCTACTGGACAGAGCTACTGACAGAGCCACTGACAGAGTCACTGACAGAGCCACTGACAGAGCTACTGACAGAGCCACTGACAGAGCTACTGACAGAGCCACTGACAGAGTCACTGACAGAGCTACTGACAGAGCTACTGACAGAGCTACTGACAGAGTCACTGACAGAGTCACTGACAGAGCCACTGACAGAGCTACTGACAGAGCCACTGACAGAGCTACTGACAGAGTCACTGACAGAGCTACTGACAGAGCTACTGACAGAGTCACTGACAGGGCCACTGACAGAGCCACTGACAGAGCTACTGACAGAGCTACTGACAGAGCTACTGACAGAGCCACTGACAGAGCCACTGACAGAGTCACCGGCAGTCACTGACAGGACCTTCCAACTTTATCCGCTCTGACTTCTAGGACCTACTGACACTTCCCAGCAGTCATACAATGGCCACAATAGTGAAGTTTAGAGCAGTATTCTGCCTGTCACAGCACATGATGACAGATGCAGGTTTGTGTAAAACAGGATCTTTTGTCTTGGGGGGCAGGGGGTACAGACAGGCAGTGGGGGTAAGAAAGGGGACTTCCCTTCACCCAGACCAGAGGAAGAAAGTCATCTTCAGTAGGAAGATGGAAGCAGAAGTGGGCCACGCTACTCACAGAGGTCCTCAGAAGAAGCGGGGCAAAGGCAGCCATGGACTCGTACAGTTCCTCGTCACAGCCGGGGTTGAGCGAGCATTTCATGAGCAGGTCTGTGGAAAGATGGGCCATGGACTCATACACAGCGTCCGTCTCCTCCCCTTGCATCAGTTCCTCTTTTATGTGACTCTTCAACATGTCCACAGTTTCCTGAAAAACAAGACAACACTCTGAGGGATTTCCGGGAAGTGAGGGCCCACCACAACAGGCTTGCAACAAAATGAAAACTCACTTGGCTCAGAGGAGCAATCGCTGGTGTCCACTTAATTATTTCCTACTGGACTTAAAGGTGCCTGGGGCCAGGCTCCAGATCTGTTTTGTTTTTTAGTTTTAAACTTTGTCTCTCCTTTTATACTGAGCACAGAGTCAAACATTCTGGAGAAGTTGCTTAACAGCCAATGAACAGAGGCTACAAATTAAACACTCGTCTGCATCTACTACAAATTGGGCATCAGGCATAATGCTTCACCTCTGCCTGTGCCACGTCTTCCTTTCTGCCACTACTCTAGAAAGGTGCGTTCCCAAGTCAGGAAAACCCACTGACCCTAAGCCCAATTTCTAACCTTTCTAAGGTGGGTGGTTCCTCAATGGGAGTGAAAGACACTTAAGAAGGGCACCCTCACTGCAACCCACGTGGAAATCCAAATGCGCCATGCAGGTCCACAGCTGAGGGCATTCTGCAGGCCTCAGGAATTCAGTTCTCTAACCCAGCTTCTCCCAACAGGCTGCCCAGAGTGTCAGTGTGCTTACCACAGTGCTCTGCGGTAAGCACTGTGTGTTAAGTACTCTGCATTAAGTACTGTGTGCCAAGCAGAGGGATAGTCGTGGCAGAAGTACCCTCACATTCTGAAAGACTGCTCTGCCCTTGGCCATTCTGCCTCCAGCTGCCAGTAGAGCCAGAGGTTTAGCTTCGCTGAAACCTCAGCACACCTTCCCCTAGTCAGACACTAAGGGGTTACAACCTTGCTTTCAGCATCAGCCCACAAAACTTCCTTCCATTATTATCACTACCTCAAGAGAGTGACCGGCTAGTGACACTCTGAGAAGGTTTGCTAATGAGACACAAGTATGGAGCACGTGACAGCTGGGAAGTGTTGGAGGCGCAACGGTTGTCATTTGCTTTGATAGGCAGAGGAAATGGGACAGTTCTGAGAGGTCACAGATAGCTCTTGGAGGATCAGCCTTTTGGAGCGGTGCTGAAGAGGCAACGGTAGAAGGTGACTGTCCCGGAAGCAAGATGTGAGAGAGGTGAACCGGACAGATGCAACACAAACTAGAAAGCGTCTCTTCAAACTCCCCTGTGGTTTAGAGCAAAGTAGCAAAGCTCAGCTTGGACACCTCACTGGGCTCAAATCCTGTTTCCACCTTCCCTAGAGCTCCAGACTCTGCCTTCGAAGTCCTTTGCCTCATTTTGTGAAAGGAATAATTAAGATGCCAACCTCAAAGTACTGTGTTACGGACTAAGTGACATAATGCATTTGCTAATATAATAAATTCTATATGTAGTTATTACTATGAACACGAAATGTCCTAGTGGTGTAAAAGTGAGACAGTGTTTATCATACCACTGTGACTTCCAAGTAAAGCTGAGAAAATGCTCTCTGACAATAAGCACCTTTAGCATTTATATCATATTTTAGCCTTAAAGAGGAACTCATAGCATTCTCTTCATTTTAGACACTCAAATCACTCCCAAATTTGGGGGTACTCCCTCTCCAGATGCCTGCTGGTCATTGCCGTGTAGACTCTCAGAAACAGAGCAGAGTTTCATTCCGGGAAACCTCGGCATGTTGGTGTTTGGGGGACTCAAGCGAGTCCTTTGGAGCAAGATCACACCTGTGAATTGTGAAGGTGGAGGAAAACTAGAAAAAACTTGTGGCGAGGAGAGTGCAGTTGCCCAAAGAACATGGGAATCCAAACTGAGGCTAGGAACAAGACCTTGGCATGGGATGGGATGAGACTCTAAGAAAAGTCAACGATTACCACGTCCAAGACGATGAGTAAACATGACGTCAGACCAACCAGGCAGAGGGTCACAGAGAGATAGGCTGTTGGCAGCAGACACCTCAGAGCTGCTCCTCTGAAGCCTCAGGTAGAGTTTTTGTAAGTTGGGGGCACCCCACTCAGGTGCCTTGGAAGTAGATAAAAGAGGTGATTGGAGAAGGAGCAGCACCGACCTTCATCAGGTTTCGCCTCTAAGTCCCTGTGAATTCTCTGAGGTGGGACATCAGTGCTTTATACATTTTATCTCTTTACTCCCCCAAACAACCCTATGGTTAGAAGGCTTTCTAACTTCCTTCTGAAACCAAAAGGGAGGTCCCTGATTTGCTCAAAAAGTCATGGTTGACAAGGACCGATGCAGAGACATGAACACAGGTCTATCTTACAGGGCTGACCGCAGACACCGTCACGTGCTGGCCTGCCCAGAAGAGGCACAGGAGGACACACCGCGGTGTCTGCTAACAGGCTGCCCCATGCCCCATCCGGGGTTCTCTCCTGCCTTGCCCTTACCACATACTCATCGATGAACTGCCGCAGGTCCCGGAAGCCGTGTTTCTCAGCGATGTTTGTTGGGATAGTGGCCATGCTTGTTGGCCACGCTGTAAGCCTGCAGAGCTCCTGGGCAGGTAAGCAGCAAGGCTGTGAGGTTCTTCAGCCCATACTTCTGCATGAAAAGTGCAACAAGGTGGGCAGCTCTTCATCCCTCTGATCTGAAAAATGTCAAGGACAATTTACTGGACAGAAGAAAAGGTGGTGTTAGGACCCAGGGCCACCAAGCCTAGCATGCCACCTGGAAGCTTCCTCCAGGGACCCTGGAGATCATGCCCTTGGGAGACAAAGTAAATGATATCTTAATGAACTGACAATTCTAATCATTAAGTCCTACCTTCTATACAAAAAGGATGAAAAGAATCCTACAAAATGGCACAAGTTCAAAATGGGCCAGTTTCCTAAAGGCACAAGTGGCAACCCCAAAACATGCTGGGAGTCATGTTCTCCACCGTCTCTGCAGAGCTCAGAGCACTCCACAACTATTTTTTTTTTTAATTTTTTTTATTATACCACCGTGAAACACACAATTACAAAGGTGTTCATAATTGGTTCTTGGTAATACAGTATTCCAGCACCCATCCCTCCACCAGTGCCCCATTTCCACCACCAATGTACCCCTCCCTCCCACCCCCACCCGCCTCAATAGCAGGTACCCCAGTTTCCTCTCTTTCTCTCTCTCTCTCTGTCTCTGCATCTCTCTCCCTCTTATTTTACACATTGTGGCTAGCCCTGCAGATATTTAGAGTTTATCACTTAAGTCTCTTTGTGTATATTCAGTGGTGAGTTTTAATCTGCCATTACCATTTCCCATATTTATTAAAACACTGGTATCTATATCCTATTAATGAATGCAGTCATTCTATATCTGTCCTTTTCCTTCTGACTAATTTCACTCAGCATGATAGACTCCATGTCCATCCATTTTGCAGGTAAATTTCATAATTTCATCCTATCTGACAGCCGCATAGTATTCCATAGTGTAGATGAACCACAGTTTCTTTAGCCAGTCCCTCTGTTCTCGGGCATTTAGGTTGTTTCCAGATTCTAGCTATAGTGAATAGCGCAGAGATGAATAAAGAAGTACAGATAGTGTTTCTGCTATGTGTTTTTTCGGTCTCTAGGGTATATTCCCAGGAGTGCTATTGCTGGATCAAATGGGAGCTCAATATCTAGCTTTGGAGGAATGCCCATATTGTTTTCCCAAAAGGGCTGGACCAGTCGGCACTCCCACCAGCAGTGGATGAGAGTCCTTTTCCCCACATCCACACCAGCACCGGTTGTTCTTGCTGTTTTGGATGTGTGCCAGTCTCTGTGGGGTGAGATGGTACCTCATTGTTGTTTTGATTTGCATCTCCTGATGATTAAAGATGAAGAGCACTTTTTTCATATGCCTTTTGGCCATTCGAATTTCTTCTTTTTGGAAGCTTCTGTTCATTTCTTCTCCCCATTTTTTGATGGGGTTGGCTGTTTTCTTCTTGTACTCCACAACTATTATAGTTTTGTGCTACATAGAACAAAGAAGCCTATCCTGTTAGCTCTTCCTCCCAACCTCATCATACATGCGCCACTTGGTCCTGGGCATGTCCCTCTGCCTTTACATACCAACTGGTTTTGAACTAGAAGATATTTCCAGAACATCTGGGGGAAGACAGTAAGATGGCATTCAGTGAGTTTCTGGTTTAGGAGATGCTCAACGCTTTAGTGGTGCAATTCATGCAAACCCCAAGATATCCACTCAACCCTGAGACAACCAAAGTGCTCCTAGGAGTCACCGGCCTTTCCACCTACTCATATCTGTGGATGACAAGTTAAAACTCAATCAAAACAAGACATATTTATACTTCATATTGTGAATTTAGATGATCACTTGATCACTTGAATCCCGTTATTCATCAATTCCTCGAGCGGGCACCAGTAACATTTCCATTGGACTCTATCACGTGCCAGTGTAGCCCAATGGCATCTGGTTGATTCAGGAATATGAAGAGCCTCAGCCGTTCCTTCAGGGTCTTGACAAGGAAGTCTAACCATCTTGTAGGTGGCGGCCACGTGGTCTTTTGACATCCCGTGGGATCCAGTTGGTAATGGCTCTAGTCCAGCGGTCATCTCCAAATGCATTATATGTCCAGCCCATCTGATTTTTGATGCCTTGGCAAACGAGACAGCATCCCTGATTCTGGAATAGCGACGGAGGTCAAAACTCTGGATTCCTTCTCTCTACTTGAGTGAGGCGTGATATTCCAAGCATCGCTCTTTCGATTCCTCTTTGGAGAGCCAAATAGCATTCTCATCCTGCTTTCATAGGGCCCAGGTCTCTGAGGCGTATGTTAATGCAGGGAGAATGGTGGAGTCAAAGAGTACGTGCCCGGCTGGGGAGATTCTTTGTCCTTTTAGTTATTTCTTCGATGCCTTTGAAGGCATTCCATGCTGCTCTCTTCCTCCCTGCAAGCTCAGGTTTTAGGGTTGATCATCATGTTGACTTCTTCGACCTAGGAACACATAACTGCTGCATTCAGAGATGTTTGTTCCATTGAGAGTCAATGGGGCCTCTGGAACTAGTTCATTTTTCATGAACATTGTTTTCTTTAGATTCAGCTGTAGACCTATCTTTCCACATTCTCGGTCAAAGTCAGCCAGCATTTGTGCCGCTTGGCTAATGTTTGGTGTTATTAGAACAATGTCATCAGTGAAGCGAGAGGTGGTGTAGTTGCTGACCATCTATCTTCACTCCCATTCCTTCCCCCATTCTAATTGTTGCATGATGTTCTCAAGGGTGGCACTGAAGAGTTTTGGTGAAATGGTATCACCCTGTCAAACCCCTCTTTTGACATCAATGATCACTTCTTTGTAGAATTGTGAGATCCTGGTGGTGAATCCGTAATACAGCTCACGAAGGATATTGATATATTGGGTTTGAACACCCTGTTTGACTAGGGCTTCGATGACTGCTTCAGTCTCCACAGAATCAAAGGCTTTCTGTAAATCAATGAAGTGAGACAGAGCGGCATCTTGTATTCCCTACAAACCTCAATGAGCTTGGTTACCGTGTGGATATGGTGGATTGTGCTGAGATCCTTTTCGGAAGCCAGCCTGCTTTGCATGGTTGTCCTTCATCTAGTGTTAGATG